>JBAMIG010000017.1:20047976-20058083 GCA_037177335.1 Kiunga ballochi | reverse complement strand
GCTCCACACACACACCTTATAACCCTGTTCTGAGGTGCGTCTTCAGAGCGACTCGTTTTGGTGCCGTCTCTTTAAATATGAATAAGGCATTTTAAGCCCCGCCCCCTCCAGGTCACAGGAAGTTCCTCCATGTTTATAGTTTGATAGCAGTGATACGCTAATCTCCCGGCTGAGAAACATTTTATTGCTAAGTTTACTGTAAATGTCAACGTGTCACCCGGAAGTCTACGACCTTATTTGGCAGACCAAAAGCAAATACTGTTAAAAAATGAAAAATAAAATAAAACTGAAAATAAAAGAGACTGAAAAATATGACCACAAAGAATATAAAGATTTATGCGCAGCATCAGGAGGGAAAAATTTACGTTTTCTGCATTCAACACTTAGAAGTGTACAAAAACATAGGTTTAAGGGCTAAAGAGGGGATTTTGCATACGTTTCCTTTTAATTGAGTTTATTTTAGTCTTTATTTTATCCCTTGCTGTATAAGTTAAATAAACCTTCCTAAACTGTCAACATCATACTTCCACCTCCTCTCCAAATGACTGAAGTGATTTAGACACCACAGTAAACCGCAGCCATGTTGTGTACATTGAGAAGTCATGCCATCTGCATTTATTCACAATTTACCAAAGCCAAACTTATCCCACCTGTAAACAAAGATCCTGCAGAATGAACATTTTCAGGCCTAATGCATTTTATGAAGTTAGGCATGTTGCTGAGACTGTTGTTCAGGCCTACTTACAAAGTGTGCCACGAAGCGTAGAGACGGTCGCTTCAGCCAAAAACCTGCACAGAAAAGTGAATTTCACGAGGCTTCCATCCTCTCTTGCAAGACTTCCCGCTATTCTGGCTCAAAAATCTGGCTGAAAATATTTCCAAAGCACAAAATCATTTAACCTAATATCCTGACCTGATCAAAATATGTCCACAAACAAACGAAAAGTTTCAAAGCCTCAGAGTAGTAAATACGGTTACCATGGCTACCAAAACAACAGCACAAGCAATGACGCTAATACACTCATATGATTTATATCTGTTTGGACTCACTTCTGGTTTTTGAAGCGGAGTTGTTATTCAGCTGCTGATGTAAAACCCTCCATTATCAGACCATTACTGGAAAATAAAGATGCTCTCATGTAGTCATTTTGAAAAGAACCTGAACAGCTAAAAGGTTTTCTTATGTAAAACCCAGGTACCTGCATTAACCCTCGGTTTGCAGAAACGTTCGAGAGCTCCCGGAACAATAAATCTGTCACCTTGAATCTCATCCATGTATGAATGCAGAAAACAAAACAAAAAATGTGCATGTGTATGTAATTTGGACTCCCACGTCTGGCTGGAGTTCTGCTCATATTCACACGTCCAACACTGAATTGTGTGCTCACGCGAGCAGCCGCGCCGAGATCTTTATTCTAAAATGAGCTCATTTTGATTTTCCATACTCACACACAAACACACATCAGTGCAAAGGCCGCGAAGGAGCGCTCTGCTTCTCCAACACGACAAGCCAAATGACAAACGTCTTCTCCTCTTTCTGTCTTCTGGCCTTGTTAAGTAAAGAGAGGAGGAGTGGAGGAGGGCAGACATGTTTCAGAGGGGCCGGTGGATGAGTTATGGCCAGAGGTTTCTGAGGTAAATGGTGCATTGAGAGCAGACTCAGCCACATTAAAGATATTAGAGCAGACATTGAACACGTTGGACCTGGCTCGACTCCAGCCAGCAGAGGTACCGACTGTCCAAGTCATCACGAGTTCACTGTTTTATATAGTCAGCAGGGGTCACCTCAGATTAAACGTCGTATTTACTGCCATTCATTTTTCCTCTTTATTCAATGCCTTCAGCGATTCTTTCTTTTTCTCTTCATTCCTCGGCATTCCTTTTCCTCTTCTCTTTCATCTAATCTTCATCCAGGCAATGCAACACCATTAGAGCGTCACTGGATTTCTCTCCTCAACGCGGGAAGATTTATGGGGTCTGATCCGATGTGTGGTCAGATGTGGTGGAGCAGCGTCTACCTGAGCTATAAATAACTTCATTTCTGGCTCAGTTTTGGTTTTCCCTTCATATTTTCATGCAACAAATACAGATCTTTCCTTTTTTTTTTGTTGCTTTCAGCTGCATAAGTTAAAGTTGATTCAAACAGTGATCTAAGTACAAAGCTAAAAAGAAGAAAAATAACAAAATAAGAGCATCCCTTGAGATGTCTCACAACACCCCCTCAGTATATGACAGTATGACAGGTGTTGTTTTCACCTTGTTTGTCTTATCATAGCAAAATGTCCTCCTGGAGACATTTACTATAGCATGAACTGCCACAAAGGCATTTTGAATAGTTTGACAGGTGTGTTTACACAGCTGGATACCTGTGGACAGATTTAGTCAACAAGACAGCTTTGCAGCTTTGAAAAACAACAAGGTGATTTTTTTATATGTGCAGTTAAGTTTGGAGTGCAAGCGGGGTGACAGGAACTGAGTGCTGTTTATAAACTCACCCCATCACCAGATGGTTTAAAACTCATCTTACTTTAGGGGCCAGCTGATGTCAAGCAAGCTGGACCGCTAAAATAAAAGCATGGTAACTTTATTTTATTTATTTTTTACTGTAGGAAATGCAGCTGCACCGTGAGGATGTTTAAAGAGGAAAGCCAAATAACTCAAATGTTCTTGTGATTTAAAACAAAATAGTTTTGACAATTATTTTATTTTTTAATGTGCATTACAACTTATAAAATAAAATGTACAAAAATCACAAAACATTCACAGGAACTAGAACAGCAAAAACACAATATTTCACATTATAATTAGATTAACTTCTCAAATGCTTGAAGTTTATTTTTTTACTTTTTAAAGACTAAACACAGAATAAATGGGATAAGAATCTAACTTCTTCATAAGTCTTTATTTAACCCCTTTAACAGACTATCAAAAATAAAATCTGTCTTGTATATTTACAATTAATCACAGCTTAAAATGTCAGAATGATTGAATGAATGAATGAATTGTAGTACGAAGTGTTTCCACCAGAAGAAAAGAATCCATCATGTAACATGACAGAGTTTTGTGAAGCAAAAGCTCTTAGAAACCATAAGTACCTACCTGGTGGTAATTCTGACCACATAAACAGACTCGCTTCATAAGCTGTAGTGAGTTTATTAGATATAAAATATACAAAACTATAAAACATTAAAATGCAGCATCACATGGAGGGTTTAGGCATCGCAGCAGTCAGTGTTTCTGCTATTTTCATGTTTACTATGCTCCTCCTGACATTTTGGCGGGCTGGTTTCGGCCCCTGCGCTGTATATTTGACACCACTGCTTTAAAACGATTACAGGCATGTTTGTTAAAGTTGGACTTTATTCTCAAGAAGTTATTCTGAGAAATGTTACCAAAAAAACAGAACTCAAGCTTAAAACTCCCTAACCTGGTCAGTAATGTAGCTCTGAGGACAGACCGATGTCTCACTGTTGCCCCAGTGTGATCATGTTGATGTACAAGAAGCAGTGTGACACAAAGGAGGAGTTTTAAATGTGTGGTCTAACCAGTGCTGCAAAGAGAAAGATGGAACCAAATTCTGACTATACATTGGTTTATTTAGCACAGGGCACCTCAGAATCTACCACCCTGTAACCTTTAGCTGCAACCCAGCTGAACCACATGAATGTGTCATTATCAGGCCTCTGCAGAGCCGGATGACATGCAGAAGAGGGAATTCAGCTACTCCATTCAGCTGTGTTGGAGAAGGATTGCATCTAAACTTGGGCACCTTAGTTCATCATATACTGTGATGCAATATTCAGCTCAACAAATGCAACAACAATCACTTTGTATTCACTGATAAACAAGCTATGAAACTGTCAAACAGCTGGGAGATAGTTTAACACAGTCTTATATCGAAATGCAACTTTCTGTTTGCATCCAGTTTGACTTGGTGTTTATTTAAGTGGTTGCTTCATAAAGGTGATCCTGTGAGAAGATCACCTTTTTTATTCATTTAAAGGCTTTTCTCTGTCTTGCTTTTGGAAACCTCTCATAATGAGGCATTTGTTGCTGATTGACACTGATAGAATGATATAATTATGTGTATTGAGGTGGATGGCATCATATAAAGCTCTTCTAAGGTTGGGATCCCTCTAGAAAAAAATGTGCAGCTAGCTTAGCTTCATATTGGTCCTAAAAATTCTGCTGTTTGCACGGGAGCATTGCAATTCTCACAGCTTTCACACTTACACCATGCATTCTGCGTCACGCTCATATTTTATGAAGTTGTTGGACGGATATGGAAGAGTTTTCTCCATAACCGTTACCACAACAGTCACACAGATGTTGTTTCCCGCTAAGATGAGACGAAGGCCGGCCTTGCGTCTGTGACAAAGCAGAAGGTTATGTGCTTTTGTGCGTCTTGTAATGGCTTCGTCAGCCTTCCTGCACCAGAGAGATTTCAGACAGATGACAGAAATGTCGGGAAGCACCGACAGAAAAGCGTTTTTCTTCCATTGATCATGAAATAATTGATAAAAACAACGTTTGCTGGCAAAGAAGGGCCGACACATTTGGCAGCAAGTGTGTTTGTGTGACTGATTCAGTTTCTAAGGGCGTGTGAAGTGAAAGAGCTTTATTTTTTTCCATTATGAATCACTTTTTGTTATTCATAATTAAGAAAAGCAGTGAGCTCAAAACTACAAAGCAGCACACAAACTCCCCCCCATTCAGGAATACAGCTGGCCTATAATCCTGTTCTGTAATTGGAAGTATATGAGTGGATGAGATCAAAACATCCATACAGATCGGTTAGAGGACGGGAGGGGAGGTTAGGTTGTTTTTCCTGACTGGGTTTGACTTTTCTAACAGCTTTTCCTGCATCCCGTTCACATATGCAGCGCTGTGTGGGGTCGAGAGGTGAAAAAGGTTTCCTCCCGTTCTCACCAGGAGAGTTTCTTGCTTTTCATGTTTCCTCACTGAATCTGAAAGCATAAAATAAAGATCTAATCAGGATTAATTAAAGTTTTGCATTAAAGTTTGGTACGGATGTGAACTGCACTGCATAAGAACCTCATAATAAAAGTTTAAATACCGTCGCTTATTGCATCCATGTTTACTTCCAAACAGCAGCGAGGCTGCACATGACGTCATAGTTGCTGTTTATTAATGTGCATGTGGTTGCGTTTATCGGAACTGAGCGTTAAGTCCTGCACTGTGCACATGTGTTTGGGCTGGTAAAACGCGTGTCACGTCACCATCTCCTTGCTCTCTGAAAAATCGTTCCTTTTCATTCAATTCCCAAACAGGGTGATATTAAAAGCCCAAACTGACTGCAGTCATTAGCGCTATGATAGCCTCGTTGTCTGCTGCTCTTTATCTTTTCATGCACTATTAATCATAACGATGCTGAGATGTGGTCTGTTGTGATTGCTCCTGTGGATAATTACACTGGAGAGATCATTAGCATTTGCGCAGCTTTAGCATAAATGGCTCTCTCAGGAGGCTGTGTTATATAGAAAATGAACACTTACCTTTCTCAGCCCCCTCGCTCCTAACCTGACGCAGCCTGTCTCCATGCTTCAGCCTCCCTGTGGAGAGTCAGACCCTCCTCCTGATTGATTACCAGTATGCCTGCAGGGTAAGATCAGTGTTTGAGTGCCTCAAACAAACAACAGATCAATGTACAAGCCACTGTGTGTACTTCTGACTGAGGAAATCATGGACAATATTCTTAAAACAACTTCTGCTGTTGATACACCAAAGGGTGTTTCGCAATCTGTGTTTAAAGGCGCACAACATCCACAAACCTTTTAATCAGGAAGTGTGATTAGCCAGCAGCAAATCATTGTCTTTTTCCTTCATCTTCACTTTTTCACCCATCGCTTTCTCTCAGAATGCCAAGAGGAGCAGCCAGCAGTGCAGAGCTGGCCTGTCAATAAAAGCAATTAAATATGAAATCACTTCTGAGAGATGATGATTTCTTACTGGAAATCTGCTGATCTGTGCCCCCGCTGAGCCTCCGGGCCCAAATGAACCGCAGGCGGCAAACGGCTTGATTGATGGGATGAAACGGGGGAAAGACGAGCAGCTCTGTTGTGTTCAGGAAGCAGAGGAAATAGTTCATCAGTTGACAAAATTGGGCCTTGCTTTGTTTGTTCCCCAATTTTCAAAGGAACAAAAATGAGAGTTAACTTAATATAATAACAAAGATGATGGATTCAGGGCACAAGGACAGAGGGTTCGCCCTGCTATGTGTCTCACCTTATTTTTGCTCTTTCAGATGCTTTCTGTGTTTTCAGTCACTTTTCACTTAGATTTTTTTGCAGGGCTGCACAATTTTTTAAAAATGTACCTTCATTGCAGTATTAATCCCTTGCAATATATTGTAAAACGGATTATGCTTGTCTGTATTTTAAGGATTACGGTTGTGTTTTTGTTTCAACCACAACTGAACGTTTTAGTGCTGGTTATCAATGGTCAATCAAAGCAACTTTTACTGTCCTGAATGCACCACCACTCATCCTTGTTACACAGTAGAGCAAGTTTCTGCCTTTTCCAATTTTGAAAAGGCATAATAATAAAAATAAAAGAGAAGATAATAATAATAAGAAGAAGGGCAGCAGAGGGGTTGATTTTTAAAGTAACGGTGAACCTTAGTGTAATAAACACTTAAACAAGAGTCTTTGTACAGCACACAGCTTTATAAACTGTAGATTTTAATGCAACACCTGTTTTATATACATTTAGTAAAAGAGATCCAGCAGCTGCATTTCTGTTTATATTTTAAAGCTATTATGCCAAGAGAAGTTGCTTTTAATATTAAGATTTTTTAATTTAAGTTCAATAGTCAACAGGTTCCAATCTTTTCTAATAAAAACAATGCTGTATTGGAAAATAAAATTTTTCTTACTTCAAATATTAACTTTTTCTTGTCTGTTTGCACAATGCATATAACTTAAACACAATGCGTATCTAAATATTGTTATCGCCATCGTGACTTTACACAGTGTGATCGCATAGCGCAGATTTTCCTGATTTTTATTCCCTTTATTTTTAGTAGCAATACATGTTGGTTAGACTGAGAACTATATCATTGTTTGGAGTGGGAGCTTGGTTGGATCAATAAATTGCCATTTTTCTGGTTAACTTGTGCAAAACATGGCACTTTTATAAGATTGTAATAGTCTTTAAAAGGCTTTGGTGTGATTGTGAGACATCTTTTCACGTGAGAACATGCGACCATGACTCTTCTTTAGGACAGCAGTGAGACGCTGACCAGCAGCACTTTGTGTTTAATGAAGAAACGTATGAAGTTGTGGCGTTATGGTGGAAGACGATGTGGTATGACGTGGCGTTCAGGGTGCATCCTGGCCAGATGCTGGATCCACCTGATCTTGCTTCTCCAGATCAAAAAGAGAAGAAGTCTAATTTGAAGCCTTCCCCCTCTCTAAGGGAAAGCCCTGCAACCCTGCAAAGGAAACTCTTTTCAGCTGTTTGTACTTGTACTTTTTCAGTCTCATGAACAAAAGTGGCTGATTCAGCAAAAAAAAAAAAAAAAGAGAGAGAGAAAGTAGACATTACTGAATGGAAGAAGGGAAAAGAGGATGCTGAATTAACCTCGATTAGGGGAACTGAAGCCAGAAAATCTGGTGGTTTGGCTTTAGAGAACTGAGGTAAAGTGTTTTAAAGATTGAAATTTAGTGTTTTAGTGGAAAAGTATTTCTAAGTGAGGCTCAAACTGTTTGCACGAAGGTACTAGAGTTTATACAGGAATGAATGAAGGATTGAATGTATTTTTATTTGTCATGCACAAATGTGCCCATACAGGCTTATATGACACTGCCCACATTTACACAAAAGATGGTGCCAAACAATAATACACATTATTTATCTATTTATTATTTATATGTCTTCTGTTAATTTGGCTGAAGTTATTCTTGAAAGACTGGTCTGCATTTTTTGTCTTTATGAACAAAACTGAGGAAAGCTTAAAATAGATAAGTTTTGCCCCCAGTTCAGACTAAAATAAGTTATTTCAAAACAGAAACCACAAGGTAGAGAGAATTTATTCAATCTTAAACAATCTGTTCTACCAACAGTAAAATTAATGTAAATATAAAGCAAATTTAAATCAGAAATATTTGATAGGATGAGTCAGGAATTTCTGATTTATAATAATGTTTTTTATTTTCATTTCATGTTTTTTTCTGCTGGAACATTAGCTAAATTAATTAAATGGCTTCTGTTAATTAGTTTTTATAAAGCTCTTTTTTCCCCAAAGACTTGCCAAAGCCGACCAGATAAATAGGAGAGAAAACGCATGAAAAACAGATTTCTTGCAAACGTATCCACCATGCATTCGGCTTCTGTAACGCTGCAGAATGATGCATGCAAGCGTTTTCCCTCAAGCCTTTTGCTTTAAAAGGATCAAACCTAAAATAGTTACGATGGTCTGATGTAAGTTGATGGGTGTTATGACTAAGGCTCTCAAACATTGAAGTTTGACTCCGAACCCACATGATAGAATAAAAACAAGTTTCATCATAATGTTTTGAAAAACCAGTAATATCATAAAACCTCAATAAGTCAATAAGTGTGCTTGAATAAAACTGCACCTGTCCTTTTAAAAAAAGTGTTTTTTTTCTTCTTTTTTTTATCAGTATTTTAAGTTAATCTAAATGAAGTAACTGGTCGTAAATATTTGTTTTTGCGCATTAAAGGAACTTTTTAGCCTAAATAGCGGTGTATTTTCACCCAAAGACATGCTTGTTATTTCTCAGCTCATAACACTAAATTTCCTTCTTTTGAACATTTAGCAGGTAAATATTTATGTCATTACATCTTGTGTGTATAAAAGGACCAATGACACATGAGCTCACTAGAATAAACATGAGGTTTGACTGTGTTTTTATCGGGTTTTTGCTTTGTTCCTTAGCTTATTGGGCTTTACTTCCTGCTCAACATGCACAGCATGGGAGGCTGGAGCCAATCCCAGCTGACATCATGCACAATATCCCTGTCACTAATTAAAATGAGCAACTTGTGTCATTTTCTCCTGAGTCCCCTCTGACCTTCACGTCTTTAAATGTTAATTACATATTTCACATCCGTGCTCGTTTGCAGCCTCCCAGCCTGAATTAACCACATATGTTCACAAGTAGTCTTTGTAAAATACCCGCAAATATACGTTTCAGTGAGTCACACACTCATGTTTGTTCTCCTGTCTGTCATGACACAGAGATCCACTGTTGTTGTACTTTAACGCAGTGTCTGTGTGCACAAGTGCAAGATGATGTGAAATGCATAATCGTCATCAAAGATTCCAGTTTGCACTGACAGGAGTCCCTTTTGTGTTGCAATTAAATTCCACTCATCAAATGTTCATGATTTTATTCACCAAAAAAGGCCAGAATGCAACAAAACCTTCACATTCTGCTGTTTGAGCTTTGTGCCTAACTGGGCCTTAGTGGTTACTTTTAGTAGACTTGACATACATTCAGAACATATCAGAACTTTTTAATCCACCTTTGCAGCTTAAAAAAAGGCTTAAAATCTAATTTAGTGTCAGATCTTTTGAAGAACTACAAAGTACAGCGAGTAACTTCTCCACCTAGCTAATGCTAACTTCTTATAAGTTTTACAGCTGTGCTAAAGGGGACATATGCAAAATCCACTTTTTTAACGCTTAAATCCATGTTTTTATGCACTTTTAAGTGTTTAGGAATGCAGAAAATGAAAATGTATTCCTTTCTGATCCTGCAAATATCTTTATATTCTATATAGTCTTTATAGTCATATTTTTCAGTCTGTTTAATTTTCTCTCTTACGTTTTTTTTTAATCTATTACATCACAGTATTTGCTGTGGGTCTGCCAAATAAGGTCGGGGACTCCCAGGTAATCAAATTTATAATGTCAACGGATACGTTGACATTTATAGTAAACTTACCAATAAAATGTTTCTCAGCCAGGAGATTAACGTATTGCTCCTATCAAGCTACAAACATGGCGGAACTTTCTGTGACCTGGAGGTGGGCGGGGCTTAATATGCCTCATTCACATTTAAAGAGACGGCACCAAAACGAGTCGCTCTGAAGACACACCTCAGAACAGGGTTATAAGGT
>JBAMIG010000017.1:20029873-20046860 GCA_037177335.1 Kiunga ballochi | reverse complement strand
GTGTGTGTGGAGCGAGAATACACACCTCAGAACAGGGTTATAAGGTGTGTGTGGAGCGAGAATAAGCAGGAATTCAGCCCAAAGCATTGCGCTTCTACTTTATACAGATAATAAATTCATGATTTACATGTTAAAAGCATTTAAAAGCATCATATAACAAGAATTTGTTTCCTATCTGAAGGGTAGAAGGATGATTAACGGACACACAAGTAACAGTTTGTTTTTCAATGTCTTGCTGAAATCTGTTTGCAGTGAAACAAGTAGCTTGGATTGATCTGTATTTATTACAATTGTTTACCTGTAAAGTAAAAAAAACACTTATTTAAACACAGCTGAGCAACGTGTGTGTAAAAACACTCTTTTTTGTGCAGTATTTCTAATCACTGATATCTCCAGCTTCCCTGCAGACGTGTAGTACTACATCGTACACAAATCAGATTACAGCTCATTCATTGTTCTGCGAGAAAGCATTAAAAAAACACATCTCTATCTATTCAGCACCAATGTTTAAAGCCTACTTCTTTACTGTCATCTCGTAGTGGTTGTTGCAGTGAATTTAATGTCTCCCTGTGCAGTTTATCTGCCTGACATTACAGCTGACCAGTACTGGCTGTGCTAATAAATGTCAAGGCAGCCTGTGCTCCATCACTCTGACAGTCTGTGTTCTCGCTGAACAACTCATGGCAGATCATCCCTACATAGCCTCATATGTGTGTGTGGACGGGAGGAATGTTTTTCCTGTAAGGAATCCTAGTTTTTAGATTTAATGTTTTTGTAAACACATAAATAATTCACTGCTTGCTTTTCTGTCAGTGAGCAGCAAGAACTGCTTCAGATTCTCTCATGTTTTTGAATACATGGAAAAATGGGGTGAAAAAAAGAAGACGAAGCCATCCTTCCTCCTATGACAGGTTCTATTTCCTGTCACCACATCATGTCCAATGTTCGTCATGATGAATCTGCTCTGAGAGCCTTTCACCTGGACCTATTTTCTCATTTTCTTTGGATAAAGACTCATTCGTAGCACCTGATTTTGTGGTACATGTTGGAAGTAAGAAGCACATTTTGCCCTAGTGATAAATTAATCATACAGCAGCTTAATATAAGCAGGGCTTCTTGTTTTCCAACAGTTTTCACGTTTTATTTTTTCACCACAAAGATTAAAAGGAAATAATTGTGTCCACTAAGAAGCTAGTTTGCCTTTAAATCTGTTTTTATTGGCATTATTTTTTCCTGCTTTTACATTTTTAATAAGGAAGAAAACAAATGCATCCCTTCTGTTCATACACAGACTGACTTGATTTGCCCCTTAGGGACATATAAAGTTCCTTTAATTTAATTTAATTTAATTGCAGACACACTAAGCTGCATTTTATTTTGTAGGATATGTTTATTAATGAAAAAAAGGCTAAAAACAAATGTCATAGAATGAGACAAACACTGGCTGCAGTCCGGCTGAAGACGAGTTTTACATGAGTTAATAATGCCAAAACATAAATCAAGAGTTTTAACTGAATTATAATCCTATTATTAAAATAATACCCCAGCATGGTGCAAGATGGTTGAGTCTGCACACACACACACATACACACTTTCTTTGGACTTCCTGGTCATTCGTAATGATGCCTTACATATTTAATGCCACCGGTTGCCTGACTCTCTTTTAATATTGCAGTCACCAGGGAGTGGAGCTGACTGATATAGAGTCCAGAAATAGTCATCCCGTCTCCATGGGATCTCTTCGCCAGCCCTTTTCATCTGCTCTATATGATTCTGTTGGCTTATCGATCAATACACTGCTAGCTAAGTGTGTGTGTGTGTGTGTTTGTGTATTACCATACACATGAAATTACTGATGTGACAGAAGCTTATACCTGCAAACATCTAATGTGATGGTACAGTACAATTCATGAATGCTCCAGGTGACATCAACGCACCTCTGCTTTCATCTACCTCGAGGTTTTCAGGCATTTCTGCTCTTTTCGCTCCGATTCTGTGTTTGTAGCAGTACAGTGGCCTACGTGTGGCTTGACGTCATCCCTCTATTCTTGCTTATGCTTTTTAACCTCCTACAAAAGGCTTTTTTTCAATCCAATCTCTTTCATTTTCCTTTTTTTTTTTATATCTGCTCCTTGCTGTTCCTTCATTCACTTTTTAACAGTGGAAACAAAATCCAGGCTTGAGTGTGTAAAAATTCTCTGAGGCTTGTTTATGTCTTTTACAAGAGTTTTACAACTCTTCAAACCAGCCAAAGTGTTGCTCAGATTCTTGCTGAGTTTTACAGTAGCTTAGAATTGTGGGTATTGTAGTGATGTTTATGGGTTTGATAGGAGACAGAGAGAGACACAGCCTTTGAGGCCAGCAGTAGGAATAGCACTAATAAAATACTCTCATGCAGACAAAACAGTTAAAGACTGAGCTAAATATAATTTGAGGAATATATTTTCGCTCGCTTCCTAAAACTGAAACCCAATAAAACATTTTAGATATTTGTGAATAATTGATGATTGCGGCACAAATTGCCAAATATCATGTTTGAACATGTTTTAGTCCATTCCTATCATATGAAACTAACATTGTACTTCTGGAATTAGAAAAATCTTGTAGCTGCCAGGAGCATAAAAACATATTCATATGTGATTATTTTAAGGCTTTAGAATATTAAGGATTTTCCTTTTTGGCTTCTCTGAGGAACGGATAAATTAAAGCCCTTACTTGTTTCCTAATGGTGTTCCTTTTAAATCTGGCCAAACGGACAAAAATCAATCAACCTTTTTTTGTTTTGGTTTTTAAACAACCTTAAAAACTAAAAATAAAACCAGTGGATATATTTTCAACCAGGCAGATGTTAGCTTTTGGCTAATTATGCTAAATAAATGCGCGACCTCCAGGCTCGGGAGAGAAAATTCAAATTTTGGAAAAATAGCATCCAGTATATCAACACTACTAAACTTTGGCAAACTGGATCAATGAGGCAGCAAAACAGATGAGTTAGCATCAGTCTTCATCCTGTATCTTTTCTGAGCGCTCTTTAACCTGTAAAAGTCAGTCATTTTATTTTTTTTTATATCTTCCTCTGTCTCCATCACACCCGGCCTAACCTCCAAACTAACTGCTTATGGTTGAAACCCCCAAATTTGGGGGAATTCTGTATTGACAACTATGCTCCAGTTTGAGGTGACAGCCAATTAATAGAAGTCCAAAGTGGTCAGCAGCTCTGCCTGAGGCACTGTTTATGGGGCAGTTTTCATTTGTATTTTCCCCAGGCAGCTTTGGAAATCTAAGTGTAAACATGCCCAGGTGAGAGGGCATATACTGTAAGTCTGAAATGTGTTTAGTGGTATTTAAAGTTTTAAAGGTGAGCAGTAAGGTGTTTAAATTGGCACATTATTTAACTAGGGCTCAGTGTAGGCAGGTGAGCTCGGGCCTGATGTGTTTCTGCTTATTAGTCCAAGTGTAGCATTTAAAGCTGCTGGAGACACTGAAGAGACCCCCGATATTAAGGTGGTCCAGGTGAGAAATACATAAGGTCAGGTCAGAAACATACATCAGGTCAGAAATACATGAGAAATATGAGTTTGTGTGAATCAGCAGGTGAAAGGATTTTATTTAAAGGTAGTTTAAACCGGAACATTGTTCACCTAAACATGAGAAGTCGCTTTTTTCTCTTAAATTCTCACAGCATGACTATTTGAAAGATAACCTTTATGATTAACAAAGTTCCTGGGATGTGGAGCACTTGCATCTCTGTGTAAGCAGGGAGAAATGATTCATTATATCATGTTTTACTAAGCAGACCAAGCGGCAGCATATAGGAGAACAGAAGGAGCCCTTGGACTGACTCTTGAGGTACCCCATAATTTCTCTGCAAATGTATGTGTGTAATAAACTAAGAGATTAGTCTTTAAGTCAGTTAAAGGACTTAAAAGTTAGAAAAGGAAGCTGTGATTTATAGTTTCAAAAGGCAGCACTTAAGTGTAACAGAAATTAAATGGATAATTGTCATGACTGGTGTAGAGGAGGTGCGGTGAGGACCCAATTGCAGGCAGGCAGCAGGAATATAGATGGAGATTTATTGAATAAAGAACTAAAACAAATGAACAGTGAACACAACAGGATAATGACAACTACAAAAGATAATCACCCAAACTAAACCTAAGACCGCTGTACAGACCTAAATGAACCCGCAACCCAAACTCAGAAACCAAAAACGTAAATAACAGACACCAAACAAGACCCAGGTGCACATAATCAACACAGATGAAAACAATGAATTGAACACATGGCTTAATGAGTAAACAGAACTACCCCAACATGACAGATAATTACCTTTATCTGCACTTTACTCTTCACCTATAGGCTACTTCCACACAACAAAGTTCTCTAAAACCAGTTAAGTGTTTAAAATAAATATATAGTTCTTTATAAATTATACCGATTGATGTGAATAAAATGTCTGTTTTCTTCAGCAATAACATTAATAGGACTTTGTTGAGACTGGATATCTGAAGCAAAAAGCTCAGCAGATCTTTGGCCTCAACTTGCTGCACTACGAGCTTAAGATGATCATCATTTCCCAGTGGACACTGATAAATGATGATCTTGGAAAACCAGCAGGATTATAGATATTCCAAAAAGCAAGGGCAGTTCTCAACCACAACATCTAACTGATGCTGTTCAGGTGTGTTTCAGACTATTACACACTGGCACACGGTGTTCCTATTTTTAACTATCTAACTTTATAACTTGTTGCTAGGTGCCTGTCAGCCACATGGTTTATAAATGAGCTAATGAGTGTAACTTCATCCTTATTGTAAGACTCCTCCTAAATACACACATAGTCACAGAAAGAAACTGTCAGCACTTACAGTGCATCCATCCATCCATCCATTTTCTATACTCACTTAATCCAATCCAGGGTCATCGGTGGGGGCTGGGGGGCCATCCCAGCTGTTGTCAGCTGAGAAACATTCATGGCCTCATCAGTGTGTTGAAGTGATGGGATGCAGTCGTTCAGACAGACGTTGTGGTTTGTGCGTAGATCCGAGTAGTCGTCACAAAGTATTACAGGAAAACGCCACAAGGGTTGTTTAAATTTTAGACCAAGATGCTTTATTTACCATCCAGTTAATGGTAAGTAGCGCACATCTAAAAGGCGCTCGGTTAGGATTACTGATGACGGGTTATGAACGTGACAGCCTCTCTAAAAAGCTCCATTATCAAGCTGTTTAAACACTTTTAGATTACTTGTTTTTCCTTGTGGTTTCATGTTTGCATGAGCCTTAAAAATGCAAGAAATGTTAGTAAAAATTACTCATGAATAAGCGTCTGAAGACACAAAGCCACATCATCTGGGCTGAGGAGGAGAGGATCCTCTCCGCTGGTTATCAGCGCACAAATCAAAAGTCATAACATCTGCTGTGATTGGAGATATTTACAGGTTTTAGAACATGAATCCATTAAGACAAAGTCTTGCAAAGTTGCAAAAGTTGTGATGCATTCATTCTCCAATTCTTTGAGACATGCTGCTGACATTATGACAGCTTCTACCCTGGTTTGCCTCAACCCCATCTCATCTGGAAAACTGGAAGCCGATTCCAAAAGTACGACAGACCACATGCAGAGTATGCATTTGTAATTTGATCAGATTCTCTGACTGTCACTTTCAGAGTTTGACAGGCAGACATGATAGACTTTAAATATCTCCCTGGGGGAGAACCCTCTCTAGCATGCAGAGAGAGAGAAACAAAGAAAAAAGAGGGAAAAGACAATAGAAGCAGCCTTTTTCATTTCTGCTTTTACTTAAATTTCATTAGAGATGTCTTTAAATTGATAGAAATGGGTTCTAAAGGGACTAAAAGAGGAGAAATTCAGGGCTAAGATGCTGTTAACAAAACGTGATGATTTAGCATTTCAGTCCAAAATGTGTATATGGGTAATTGAAGAATAGTCCACTCTTTGTCGCAATACAAAAGGCGTGATAGCAGAGTTGGCCTGTCCTATCAGTTAGCATGTTTATGAATGAGACGCATGGAGACAGCTGGACTCAGAAGGGGAGAGCTTCTTAATGATGTACTCATCCAA
Source organism: Kiunga ballochi (assembly GCA_037177335.1). Taxonomy (NCBI): domain Eukaryota; kingdom Metazoa; phylum Chordata; class Actinopteri; order Atheriniformes; family Pseudomugilidae; genus Kiunga; species Kiunga ballochi. Next base: position 20,040,776 of record JBAMIG010000017.1, on the reverse strand, counting down.
ACTTTTCCCCCTACAAGCTGTTTTTGCTCTGTGCTTTGGGTAAACCTGGACTCAGATGGCAATAATAGGAATTAAACATACGTTTGATTGTGTTTATGCATGTATTTTACGTGTGTTAAAACTTTTCTTTTTCAAGTTTATGGTTGTTGACGTATTTCTGGCTGAGAAAAAAGTCAATCTGTATAAAACCAAGGAAGTACAGTATACAGTATGCATGTTTACGGACATGCAGGACTCAACACTGTACATTATCATTATGTGTTTGCGTTTGGTGTGTAGTCTGCATGAGTCAGCGGCCAATGTCTCAGAGCAGCTGTTGTCATGAAAACATCTGTCAGCCAGTGAAGAGTTGTTCATAGAAGACATAGTATCTAAATCACACTGAAGAAATGGATATAGATAGAACAGGGACAAGGTCAAGAACAGGCCAGATGTAAGGTACTTAGCGGGATTGCTAGGTGATGTTTGGTGGTCAAAACACAGTGTGGGTCAGTGTCGAGATCGCAGAGATCCAGCCGAGGCAAGAAGAAAACTCTGGGGGCGAGTACTTGGTTGGCAACTGTGGACATATGTGGAAAGTCTGCTGGACTTTGACACAGGAGCTGTTGATAATCTGGGTGAGAGGAAGAGACTGGAGAGCATATAAATAGTGCTGTGAACAAGAAGCAATTAGGAAAAGCCAGGTGGGCTGAAAACTACTGATGAACACAGGAACAGGAAATGTGGCTGTCTCAATCTAACACTACTTCATGTACTTTAGGTGTGTTTACACTGACATTCAAGCTAAATATACCCAGATGCTGCCCTAAAATTTGCATATAATCTAGAGTGAAACGATGGACTCTTCGTGCACCAAAACGCAGCCATCTTGCTGACGTAGCAAGAAAGAAGTGCTGGACTTTCAAAATAATGGCAGCAAACAATACTGCTACATTTAGCTTAAACTAGCTGAAAGTTGCAACCCCCAAGTGGACCAGAGACTTCAATCGTCCTGAGTTTAGCTAACTTGTTTGCAGTGAAACTACTTGGTTAGGCTAAAAACCCATGGGGTTATCTTTGAATACAAATTTGAACAATGTAATTTCTGCCTGTTTCTGCAGAAAAGCATTTCCATTTTGTAGGTTACATGTCCCACAGATGCCAGCAGAGAATGCTAGCTGTGATAAGCATTGATGCAGAAGACATGGAGAAGGATGGAGAGTTTGGTCCTCTTCTGCATCATGATGTTTTCTTTTCAAAGGGCATAGATAACAATCGCTTGATGCAGAGAACAATGCAATACCACCAGAAATAACAGGGGCAGTATTGAGCTGTGCAGCCCACACACAACCAGCGTCAGGGAAAAAAACGGAAGAAGATGAGGATCAAAACAGACGATGCAGAAACTAGCAAATAAAAATGACCTGAAAAACACGTAGAAGAGGTTTTGGTTTTATTCTTTCTCTCTTTCTGGTTTTTATGGAGGGGTGTACATAAACAGTACCAACCAGTGTCGAAACATGGAAGTGAATTCCAATCTCAACATATAATCATGGCAACGTAAAAGTATTTAAAACAACACACATTTAAAAACAATGTTTAATAATTGTCCTGCAATCCCAAAAACAACCCATGTGTTTAAAAATCAACACTGAGGGAATTTAATCACATGTCATGCCCATATTCTTCCATAATAAAGACTGTCCAGCTCGCCATACCTTCATGATGTGTGTTAAAATTAATATTCAGTGTGTTAAACTTCCTCTGCAGTAAGCAATAAATGGCTAAAATTATTAAGTGGTGAGTCTGCAGGGACAAGTGCTGCAGTTAATTCCAGCCTTGGCTCAGGTATAAACACTTTGAGTGTCTGATACTGCAGTAGCTGAGCTGCAATCCTGCACATTACTTGGTTTGCTAATTAGTAGCTACCTTTCTGAATTAGTTTGCTTTTAGTGTCACACTTAAGGTGACACTTGGGCAGAATATTTCACACAGAAACTTTAAAAATAAAGTAGATATACATGCAAATGATGTACTGTGCTGAGTAACACAGCAACTGTGACAATCGTTGGAATTAATGCTAATATTTGGATGATATTTTTGCATTTATTTAAATTATTTTCAATGCTTTTGCAAAAATGCAAAGTCTTCTGTCTCATTTTGATCTTGTGTAAAATATCCTATTTATTGAGTTATGGCAGAGCACAAAGGAAAAAAAGGATTTTTCTATGATGGCAAACAATCTCCAGCATCTGTCTCACTAAAATGCAGGATATTTGCAGTCTCATAAAAATGAGCCATATTTTCACACATACCCTTTTGACTTATTCTAAAAGCCAGGATCTGAGCGCCTCTGTAGTGTTAATAATGAATCCCTTATTTCAGGGCTAATATGCCAGCCTCATTGTGCAGGAGTGTGTGCAGGGAATGAGCATAAGTGGGATTTCTTTGTTGTGTGGATGTGTGTGCCAAGGTGTTCAAATGCAACAATGGCATGGTGAAACATTTCATCTGCAGATGGTATCACATAAAACAGCTGTCAAGACAGAATTGTGCTGCATATGATGACATTCTGCAGTTTTAGCACTTCCAACATGCTACATCATTTATGTTAAGCTAATGCTAATATCTTCCGTAAAACACTACACCCAAAAAGATCCAGTTGCTTCATTTATATTAAATTAAAAATGTAACCTTATTGAAGAAACTTATAACAACCTCTGCTAGGAAGATACAGTAAAAGATGGATTATTGGGTGTTGGTTTTCAGTAAGTCAATTATCAAAAACTTTCTTTAATTTAATGCAAAGGTTTGTAGAATGTGTTGACAAAGACACGGTGGTCAATTCGGTTAAATTGCAGAGCGGTTTGCTGTCACAACACAGCGTCCTCCCGTTGCCTTCTCTTGCCAGAGTCTAAATCTCCTCACTGCAAGAGCTGAACTTTAATGAGACATTCTGCAAAAACTGTCTCAACAAACAGCGCTGTTGACAAGACAAAGCTTTGCATTTAGGGCTCACTTGCCAGGGGGTTATTTCAAGTTCAGTAGAGACCACAGGCAGAAATGGAAGCGGTAAAGAGGCTGAAAATAGAATCCAAGACAAGACCTCAAACCTCAGAGGTTTGCCCTCAATACAGGTTGTTTAGAGACAGACCTGCTGCTATTTTACTGCAGGACAGTTAAAATCTGAATCCACCGTTACACAGGAAGACTCGGAGTGGCAGCGATTTAAGGCTTTGAAAACAAACATGTATTTTGAGATATAAAAAATATTTTGATGGTTAACAATGTCTATTTGTGTCTTCTTAATACTATGAATTCTGTGTGCAGCTATTATTATTCTGTGTGCAGCTATGACTAAATATAAAGTCAGAGCCTGCAAAATGGGCACAAAATAACCTAAATATTGCCACAGTAAAAGATTGGGAGAAACATTTATTCACATTTTTTTGTGATTGTGCAGCCCACCTGATCTATCTTTGCTAACTTTAAATGAAATGATTCATTTGCTTGAGTTCAATTTCAGGCCCTTTTACATGTAGAAAAAACCATAAACCCTCCATTTCCACCAATACCCATATTTACACTTTATAAGTTCAGGAAACGGGCAGCTAAAAAATACATGTGAAGTATTAGGTGAGATTTATATGCAGGCATTCCTTTTTCACATATTTGAATCAGTTTTCAGATTGCTTTTAAATGGATGCTTTCAGATAAAGCAAAGTAAGCAGAACCTCAGAAAACCATGGGGGCAGTATTGCGCAATACAGCTCTGTGTGACCTTTGAAACAAATGAAGAAGAAAAGGCTCCAATGTAACTAAGATCAATGCAGACCTCTGGCTTTTTTGTGTCTCTGAAAATGTACGTTATCATGACCGCCTTCATCGTTGCTGTGATTACTGTATAGCTATTTAAAAATTAACCCTGAAAAGAACTTTGTGCTGCACTGCCCCCTAGTGGATGTATTGCTTATATTGATGTAAAGGACGCAATGGCTGACAACATTAGCTTGCTGTATAAGAGAACATGGATATTCATAATAAAACTTTTCCTTTGTTCCCAAAAAAATCAAATAAAAACCTTAAATTTCACACCAAACTCTTTTATTCTGAACACTGCATGACATGGCAGATAAGGTTCGTATCACACGTTAACAAACAGATACAAACATGTTAATCATTTTGAACATGCACTGTGACAGATTCAGTTACCAAACATATTATTGGAGGAAGGAGTGAGAGAAAGAGTGAATAGCACAAAACAAGTTTAGGATCAGAGTTTCTTTTAGTGGCTGGAGGGAGGTTGAGTACGGTAAGCTGTAAAATTGAAGCCAAATTAGCCAACAATAGGAGGAGGATGGCTGGGAAACGTACAATAGTTCTGTAGTGCAACTTTAGGTGTCATTTTATGATGCCTCTGAAAATGATTCTAATCAGTGGCTGTACATTTACTGGGAAACATGTAAATCTTGTCAGTAAGGTTAGCATGAGAGCTATCTTTGTTAAAGCTCCATGTTTTCTCATGTTAAGGAGAAAATCACCCAATTATGTAAACCAGCCGTTTAGTTCTGGTAAACTGGGAATCAAAAGACATTTTTAAAGCAGTAAAATGATCATCACAGTAATTGTAAAATTATTATTTTCTCCACAATGCAATTGAAAGAATGACAATAAATGGAGATGGTAGGATGTGCTACACTATGTTATCAGCACTAAATGTAAAATACTGAGCCTCAATCATCTGAAAATTACTCCTCTACCCCCACATCCCCTTACAAATGTGAATATGTGTCAGGATACACAGACAAGCTGGGTAAAAAGGAAAAGGTGACGTGTTCCATAAGCAGCACTGAGTGTATTTATACGCAGCGCTTAATCTCACTGCTTAACTAAACACTGGTTTAAGACCTTCACTGTATGTATACACTCCTGTCTGCTCAAGTGTTTGCCTCTGCTGCACATTTTCATGTTGCTAAAACCTTCAGGAAAATACTTGTAATTTGTAGATCAAGCACTTTGAAAGTGCTTCACTGTGTTTTAATATGCATTTGGACAATACAGCAAGCAAACGCAGTGGTTCTGCTGATGTCTGTATTCCACTATATCCTAATTTCTTGTGGTATTTATGTAAGGCAGTTAGGAAAAACTTAGCTCTGCTAAAGTTTACTCTGGGATGGCATTAAATATTTTAATCCTGGCTAGAAGTTCCTTGTCTGATTTGGCAATTAATAAGTTTTCTATGAGTACCTGCAAAACTTCTTAATGTCTTTTTTCCCCATGTGACTTGCCCCTTTTCTCAACTTTTCTAGCCACCAACGCTGGTAAATAGGGCCGCGACCCCAGCTAGCAAAGCATTTAATAGGTGCATCTGTGGAGGCACAGCTTGAGTTGGGCCTCTCTATTGGGGGCTCTTAAATGCAGAGATCTATGGACCTGGAGCTCCATAGATGTCCATGCATACTGTTGGTTATGGCTCTACCATAAACGGTGGTGAAACTGGAATACATTCCAGATGCTGTTGGGGAAAGTTGCACTTACACATGCTAAGGTCTACACTGGTTTGAGCTCTAGGGAAAGAGGAGGTCTGAACTGGCATGGAGATGAAAGTTCAAGGGGTCAAAGACCACATGAGATTGTCTGCTTCATTACTCCTATAAAGAACAGACAGGATTGTGTGTGTGTGTGTGTGTGTGTGTGTGTGTGTGTGTGTGTGTGTGTGTGTGTGTGTGTGTGTGTGTGTGTGTGTGTGAAGATAGGGAATGTAGGGCAGTTAAATAAGGAAGGTGTATCCTTTACACAACCGCTCCCTGCCTGTTCTATACACTGAGTGAGGAAGAGACTGATACTCTGCAGCAACTCTGATACTTCCTGAGCAGCTGTTGGGATGGTGCTTTAGAGGCAAATCAACCAGGAGACTGTTATGCAAGCAAGTGCTTATGCCATTTTCAAAATGAGAAGCTCACACAGAAGTGCGGTATGCTACATAGCAGGCTGCCAGAGATTTTTATTCTTTTTTAACAATTTATGAGCACCAATAAAATTAGACACATTAAGAAGATGTACTTTATTGATCCTTTTGGGATGACCCTCCTCAGGGAAATTCTGTTTCCAGCAGCTTAAACATAAACAAAGGAGAAATCTTCAATACAAAAGAACAAACATAAATACGTAGAATAGCTGCTGAGTCTGCAGCTTTGCTGTGACAGAGTGGATCTTCTCATCTGCAGTGGCTGCGTCTGCTTTCAGAGAATGTAAACGCAGATGATGATCACATGACTGAACTCCCTCAGCAGGTCTTGATTGTTGACATACATAATGAGTCCCCGATCTTCACTTTTTCCACTCGCTTTGGTGTCTCTGTCGGCTGAATCCCAACAGGTCTCCGTTACCATCCAGTACAAGGTGGTTTAGCCATGTCTCTGTAAAGATACAGTACAGTGCGGATAGCTTGTCTACAGCCTTACAGCCCCTAAATCTCCTCAGCTTTGTCAAGGAGACATGTTATATCCTGGGTTGGCCCTTTGTGCACAGAGCTAGCAAAACTAGCAGCTAGCTAAGTTAGCAAAGTTAACGTTTCCTCTCATAAGTAAAAGGTCTGAGTAATTGACTCCCTGCTAAATCCCAAAGGCAATAACAGTCACTGAATATACATGTATAAAACACAAACTTCTCTTTACAAGAAGAGAATAAAGTATAAAGAAAAAGGGTCTTAAAAAGGTCAAAATAGCCAAAAAGAGTGGAGAGATACTGGAGAGGCAGGCATTACCCACAGCGCCAACGGTAGAAAAGGTCTTAGCCAAATTGGGTTTGCAGCCAATATGTAGTTTTGCTTCTGTCCTCCAAAACTGTCACTATTATTAAACCTTATTGAAATTACTTGTGGTTGTTAATGGTTCTACATACTTTTCAATTTTACTATTGAAATTCTACTTCTACAGTAAAATCTGTATTCAAGATTTTAGTGTTTACCTTTACAGAAAAGTAGTTAACCTTATTTAGTTTTAAAACCAAACTATAAAACGTGGGTTGCTTATAGGATTTCAGATATTTTTGCTAACAAAGACTAATGTAGCATCCATGTTGCATTCTGTTTCTTCACTGAGCTCTCTCCAGCCAGTAAAAGTCAGTCTGATATTGAGTCTTATCTCTTGTGTAATCACTTCTTTTACACCTACACCTACAGTTTCTTGGCAGATTATGAAAAAGTCTGTGTTCTGCATTTGAGTTTCTTTATATGAAGACAGAAAAAAAATCACACCTTAGCCTTGGATAGGTTTAGGCATCTAAATGACCTAATGAGGTTTATGTATGAGAAGCAGGAGTCCCATTAACTCTGCAGTGAACAAATATAGCGTAGACACAAAGGAAACCACACAATAAACTTTTGATTTTGAATAGTATGATGTATGCAACTGAATGTATGACACATTTCCACCTGAATGCCATGTTTACAAAGAAGTGAATTAGAGTTTTATTGAAACAAATATAACACGTTTAACTACTGATAAGAGGTTTCAGGCTTATCATCAACAAATAAAGCCTTAATAATCAAATATCACATCAAACATATTCTCTTTTTGAGATTTGTTAATTTGACTAAACGGTAAGGGAATATGACCAAAGGCATAAAGGCACAAAGACTCTTTCTTCCCATTCACTCCTACGGTTATCAGTATCTCCGTAATCTGCTGTCTGCACATTGTCCCTCTTCTATCTAGTACATGCCGACTTGTTTTTATTATTATCTGAGTCGGCGTAAAACATCTCTACAGTGACGACAACAATCATATTTAAGTGCATGTCATAAGACCATAACAGAACAGGATCACATCATATCTAAGCAGAAACGCATCATGACCAGAGAATAAGATCATATTTATCAAATCTGTTGTTACGACATTTACACTCTGAGTCACTCAAGTCAGTATTTCACAATGCTATAAGTCAGATTTCCCATCTGCATTTGCACTTGCCTGGAAGGGTCTTGATGGGGAGTCTTCATTAAAATCAATGAAGTATATAGTTTGATCACTAGCTGTTTCATAGTACATAGGTACACAGGATAAGTAGCCCCTGTTTTCTCAATCTGTTACCCTAAAGTTAGCTTACTGTACATGACAAAGGTCTGCCCCTAAAAGACAGTCTGAACTTAAATTTTATTTCTTGCCTCGTCCTTTTTTTCTTTTTCTTTCTTTCTCCAATATCTTTGTGCCTGATTCAACGAAGAAAAGCAGAGTGCCTTTAAAATGACGCTATCATTACGCTAGCAAGATGTCCTCTTCCTAGCATGTGATGTGGTGCCATAGTCAGCTGAAAGTCAGCTGAAACATCATGCTGAGGAAAGATTTGTGCAGTTTGTCAGCCTGGTATGCTGCAGGGCAACAACGGCTCCACAAATATTAAAGATTAATTTCAGTGTGGCATCAAAACACATTTCTCACTGATTGTGGATTGATTACGAGTCCAGACCTTTTCAGGTGGGAAAAGCTGCTAATGCTAACTAGCTTCAAAACTTTCCTTGAGAGTTTTTCTCTTCTAATTGATAAATGATAATAAAGGGATAAATAATTGATAACCACATATAATTTGCTTTAGATTAAAGTTATTTAAAATTAGATAAAGACCTGTAATAAGAATGTACCTGTAGGAATATTCACCTGTGTGCCAATGTTTAATTAATTATGTAACTAAAACATAATGATATTTGTTTTAAAACCAACTAGTTGATTGATAGAAGTGGAAAAAAGAATAATTAAGGTTTTATTTATTGATTGATTGATTACAAATGTAGCATATTTATAGATAACAAAGGTAATGACCTAAATTACTTCTTTGTGGTTATTTGTGGTGTTTTGTGTGTGTAAGCTGCACCCCTCTAGTTGTTTTAAATATTGGTTCTCAAACTGGGGGTTGAGGTTGCAAGATCATTTCATAGTCTCTCCAGATAATTAAAAGAAAAATGCTACATTTGTCAAATAAATTGTCACCATATAACCAGTAATGCAGATAAACCTGTGGATTTAACAGCTAAATGTTTAAGCAAGTTTTTGTGAATAAGTGTAGCAGCGAGACAACCTTCTGGTGGACAAAGAAGGCCAGTTCACAGCAATGGGTTAATGTAGTGACTAAGTGTTTTTTAACCTAAAAAAAAACAAAACACATTTATTCCTAAAAGAGAAGGCAAGTTTCAATGTAAGTTTCTTCACACATTTCTTTTTAAACTTCTACAAAATCATTATACACACTCCTTTGCATGATTAAAGTGTCACAGTGTGTGTGTGTGTGTGTAAGTGGGTGAGTGTGTGTCTGAGGACAAGTGTAAACTGTGTATAGCCCAGACACTGCAGTGTTGACTGCAGCCTGTGATTCTGTCCAGACCACAGGCAGCTTGCAGACACCACTACCGTGTGTGTGTGCGTGTGTGTGTGTGTGCACTCGTCGGCTAGAGCTGCAACACAGCTACAGTAGTAAGTCAGACACGAGACCGTCTTCATATTCCATTACGTAGCGCTCTTTTCCACAACAGGGCTGCAGAAGCTCACATCATACAGCAATGATTAAACATTTACCACAGATTAGTCGCCTCCAGGGGAAACTTTCATTATATTTACTTTGCATTTCAAAATTTTAGTGGCATTCTTTTCCTGTCAGATTTAAAACGGCTCTAACTATAAAATAAGCTTCCTTTTATTGCATTTATACATTCAGGAAGTGGAGCTGAGGCACTGGGTACACAGACAGAGACGGTATGTAGGTTTTACGTGTTCAGTTTCTCCAATGTCAATGAAAACTGCTCCATCATTCAGAGGTTCATCAGATGAGCTTGTGATGCTGGGACTAACAGCATGTGACAGTTGAGCTTTTATTCTGGGTCTGTGAATGGTTTGTGTATGGTTGTAACTGGAGGAACGGGACGCCCTGGCTTCACGTGGGGAATTTAACCAGATCCACACAGTTTGTGTTTCATCTAACATCATGATTACTTCTGCAGTATTATGAAAACATGTTAAACTAATATGGAAAGAGTAACTGAAACCAGATCAGCCACATATATGGTCACCAAATAGAAAGTGTCAAAACACTTCAGTTTGTAATCATTTATATAACCCCCTTCAGCAAGGTGTGGAATATTATTCATACAATCCCCAACCTGCCCAAAATGTAGGTAGACATGTAGCCGCTCCTGTTAATAACACAAGATGCTTTTGAAGCAGTTATGGCTAATAGATGTTTTTAAATACGATGATAAAATGAAAGCAAGGCTGACATTTGCTGCCTAATGATGGCTGATCCTGCATCCAGTCTCTTCTCTGAGTTATCTCCAGCCAGTAAAAGGTGTGATACTGACTTACCTTCCTGCTATACCATCACAGAGTCTGTTTTTTTGGACTTATAGATAACGGAGGGACATTTTACCATCGGGTCCATCTTTTCCCAGGTTTTAAACATTGGTCATATATATGTTTCTACTGCGTGTTGATTAATCACAGATGCTTCAGAGCCCAGAAAAGTCAGCGCTGCTTCAGGCCTCATTTTTTGCACAGTAATGTTTCAGCTCTATACTGTCATGGTTGGCAAAGGTGTCCAATAGCAACGCCTTGCCATGTGTAACCGAGTTACTGAGGTTTGGTCTTAATGAGGTGCTATCTGGTGCAGTTAGTACAGGAGAAAATGCAAATACTACCTAATGTTTTTTGAAAGACATAGTTTTGCATGTTAGCTTAATAGCTATGGTTTCAAATAGAGTCTTTTATAAGTGAAAATTTGAATAAATCTTTTAGAGTTCAGTATGAGCCTAAAATACAGACATAAATCGCCGTTTATGAACAAAGTAGCACATGCTAATAGAGTAGGTGAGTACCTTTTTTACTGCTGTAATGTTGTCATTTCACACACTAAAAACCATAAAACTCTCGTCTTTCAA
>JBAMIG010000017.1:20001799-20014545 GCA_037177335.1 Kiunga ballochi | reverse complement strand
CTTCAGCTGGTGAGCTACTGGGGAGTCTTTTCATGATGTTTGTTCTCTGAAATGACAGCTATAGGTTCAAATCTCTCATTTGAAGTGCTTTGTGATGCTGTTGCATGCCATATTTTTACTAATGCTTAGCACATATGATTTTCTATTTAAACACAGATACCTTTGGAGATAAGCCGTACATCTATTACAGATTTTTAAGGATGCACTTTGACGATTGAATGACTACATTTTTGGGCAATGACATAAAAAAATAAACTTTTTATGCTACAGATACACCAGAGCTGCTTAAATATCCGTTTTTCATCCCTGCGTCGTGTATAAACTGTAGGTTATAGTAAAAAAAATCTGTAACTTATCAGATATCGGTCATGTCAAGCAGAAAAATATCGGTTATTGGTTGAAATCTTTCATATTGTGCGTCCCTAGATAGAAGACTACCCAGATGGAATATGCTCATCAAGTTTCTAATTAAATTTGTGCAAATAACAAAAACAGTGAGTTAAAAAACTGCAAAGACATCTGCTGTTACAGTTGACTGCGCACAACTAACTTTGTGCTTTGAACCAAATCATAATAAATGACTGAATTAAGGAAAGACAAGAGGCCTTATATATTTCAGTCTGTTTTCAGCAAGCATGTAGATGCATAGCTAGAACAAGACAGAACAAGCAGAAACAATACCATGTACCACTCTGCCGAACATCCAATTGCCTAAAAGATCCGTTATTAATTTGACAAAAATTCCTTTGCAAGTTAATTGAACATGTCTGATTAGTGAATTCAGCTTTGCTACTTGTATTATCATCTACTACAAATAAGTAAGAAGTCATTGGACATACTGAAATTGATAACCCAATTACCTTCTCGTATATGGGACAAGAGCAGCAGTCCTAATGATCCGCCAGGTTGAACTCCAATGGCTTTACTCAGTGGTGCATGTAGACTCCTGCCTTTGAAGAGAATGAGTGACTTCCTTTCTGTAAACATCACCTGTATCCTGCACACACAGCTTGCCTGTGCAGCTCCGTCTAGAAATAAACCGTGTGTTTTATGGTTCTTTAGGTAAGAAACTGCACTCACATGGATAAACTCAGGCATTAAGTAATAGATTGCTGGAAAGGAATCAACCTGAAAACACCAACTCTCTTTCTCTGATCTCTGCTTGACACTTTCACTGACTAACTATTCAACCCTCCTATTGGCCTTGCTGCAGAATTAGTGGCAGAAATGTCATAATATGCATTTTGAAAAGATAAAAACCAAAGAATCATGCACTGGTGGTAGATATGGATCCAAAGAGAACAAGATGAATCTGTGTAAAGAAGATACTGGCTGTGCTCAGTCAGCTCTCTCTTTTTAATCTTGTTTTTTTCTTTTTTCCTCTTGTTTTATCTGAGATGCTCTGATCTAACAGGCCTCTCCTTTAGAGAAGTGTTATAGCTATGCTCGATCTTTATCTTCCCATTGCAGCCTTGGATGGCTGTGCTGCTTTCACGCAGCAGAACATGATTATTTCACTGCTGTGATATTTTTTTTATTTACAGGATTCAGCGTGTTCTCTTTATGTTGCTCCTTAATGTTTACACACCTTTTTTAGATGTCCAGCTATGTTTTCCCTTTTGATTGAAGGAGTGTGTGTGGTTGGCACGAGGAAAATAAAATCAGGGAATAGAAAATGTTCCCATTTTGTGGACGATAACGATATATTTTGTTCTAATGTAATAGAAATGACACAAATTGTTGTATTGAAAACTTCAGCTTCTTAACTCTAATTTTACCAGGTTCAGTTGTGTTGTATTATTGTTTTCAATTCACAAGGAAACCATGGTGGAAGAATTTTTTTTTCCTCTGCGGAAGTTATCCGTGAATAAAATTAACATGAAATGACAAAAGTTGTCCCATTTTAACATAAAGATACTACTATACTATGCTATAGACCCTCATATATATACATATACATATAGTATAGTATAGTATAACATAAAGATAACAGAAGTCTTAATAAAGAACAACAAAAAGAACCTTTTGAATTGCAAACTTGTGTTTTAGAGTGCTATTCAGCTGCTTTTAGTTACACATATCAAGTATTTCCATTTTTGTAGTGCCGTGTGAGCTCAGGCTGCAAATCTCCAGGGATGTGATTACTCACACACTCACCTTTCACTCGTCTGGCTTTTCAGGCATCTTTCTCAGCTTGTGGAGGAGTGCAGCACTTTTTCGCTGTATATGGGTTTCTCTGCCGGGTTATTCATCAGCATTAGGACAGCAGTAGTTTGTCTCTGAATTATGCACTCTCAGTCCTGCAGCTTGTCAACGGTACTTGTTTAGCACCAACTGAACCACGAGGTAGTTTGACAGTACACATCTGAGGTATTAATTAAGCCGAGAGCTGGGATTTGAGCTAAGCTCTGAATGGACTAACCCACGTCCTCAGAGCCACTGTGTTGTTTTATGACAGTTGTTTACATGTGCTGAACATCTGCGAACAGCTGCTATTTTTTACAAAAATTTCTCTGTTCTTGTATAAGTAGTGGATACTTATTTAAGCACCCTGTATTATACGTTAAACTGCCCAAAATACAGCTGTTTATCTCTACTTCTGTACAAGCCTGGTCTGACTTCCTAACACATCACACACTATTACATTGATTACATTGATCGCAACCTGTAGCAGCAGACTCCATTGTCTTTTTATCATTAATCTGATATTTTAGGATGATGATGACTCCTTTTTCTATTTTAATTAAGTTGATTTTTTATTTTCTTCTTAGAAAATATTGCCTCAGCTGCAGCAAAAGTTTGTCAAATAAGTAACAAGCAAACAGATATCCTTTGCAATCCTGTCTTGCCTATTTTACATGTGTAGCCTGGACTCACATGTCACCACACACTCATGGTTATGAAACAGAGCTATTCATTTTAATAAGTGACTTATGAAGTGGATAAATCACCTAAAGATCAATCGATGTAACAGCGCTGCATCCTGCATGTCACCTCGCTTGCATCATTGAATAACAGTTTCCCATTCTGTCTGCATTGGCTGAATTTAGATGAAATGGGTAAAAATGGACACGGTTCCAGTACGTCGATGATATGCCGACTACTGAGGAGTGCTAAATGATGGGGAAATGTGTCCCAACAGCCTTCTTTAAAATGTTATCAGAAAGGTAATGCAGACAGGAAAACAACTTGTCTTTCTTATTACAAAGTCGATTCAGATGTCACCCCTTCTCATAAATGTCAGAATAGCCGATGACTGTTTTATACACAGTCTATGTTCATATGATTCAATCTCACCCAGCACATATATCCATCTCCTCTAAACATCATCATAATACCTAAAAAAAGCACTCTGACAGCACAGACCTCCTCCATTTCCACCCATTTTAACGTTTTCCCCGTGTTCTAGTCCTGCTTTCACTCATATAAATTAGATTCCTGGATATGCTGATAATGAATGGTGATTATGTATCTTAGTTTGTTTTCTTGAAGTGATTCAAATTCCAAAGATGCTGTAATTTTCCTTATTCTGGATGGAGATAATTCTGCCGTGTAAATCCTGTTGGGAACTTTTCCTTTACCTTTTGGAGCATTTACTGTGGCGCTTTATGCTTAAATAGTGAAAATGGCTCTCTTGCAATGATAAAGAAGATCCGGATCATTGCCAAGATTTAATGAATCTCAATGAGAAAAAGACCCATTCTCAGAATAGATTTATCCATTTGCTTAATGTTGCACAGTCACAGAAACACAGGTAAAAGCGTAACCTCATCTCAGACGTGATAAATGAGAAGCAATGGGAAAGCATTGACCTCCACCAATACGATGGACTGGTGACCTGTCCAGGTGTACCCCGCCTCTCGCCTGAAGTCACCTGGCCCCAATTCTCCTGCGATGGAGGGATAGATGATTGTGGACAGTATTCATAAGTTTAGAAGCTTTAAAGATCCTTATGGTAGCAACAACTTCTGAATGGAGGCAGGTTTATTTGAATCACCCCCAAAATCTGAACATTTTAGTTCCTTGTTTTGTGAAAATGTCTTCCTTCCATGATGTTTTGAGTTGTGTTGCCAACAAACCAAACTACGACCAAAAAACTGATAATGAACCGAGTTTAGAATTTAACGCGGAATGATTTCTGCCTTTGTGGTCGCTGTGTTTGAAGTAAAATGGGTATGTTGCTACTGCTATCAAACAAAAATGTTTTTGAAGCTGAACATGCAGCCATGCAAAAGCCATTTTATGGACAAAGGACTGATTTTACTCAATTATGAGCTCTGAATGCAGAAATAATGCTCCATTTTAATCAATAAGCATACTCAAGCTCTTAGTATTTGGTTTACTTTTTACTATGTTGCCTATTTTATTCAGTCTTTGAAAGTCTAGCTGTGAAATCAGCACAGAAACACACAGCTGAGACCATCATGAGTTTCTTTTTTAAAGTGGACAATAGTGCATACAACCATCGCCCACAGCTTTTTATTCATTCACTGATCCTTAATGAATGTCTGATGTTTTGTTTTAGGTTGTTCCCATTTTCATTCCTAATACAGTTTTTACGTTGTGAATGCCATCACACTCATTTCAACTATCAGCCCCTCCTGAGCTCAGAAATAGGAACTCGGCTGGTATCTAAAACAAACACACAACCGTTTGATGATCAAATAACAACACAACCTTTCCTCTTTTACATCTCATCCCAGCGCTGTTTCTTTTTTGTTTTACTAAACACACACACACACACACACACACTCCTATCAGACCAACAGAGCCACAATTTAGTAAAGTTAGGGTGGTATCGGTGCTGATATTGGCATTATTATGTAATATTGAAAATGATCAATACCCGTTTTTACGTTTTAATGACACTTATATATATAAGTAAAATCCGACAGAAAACAATCTCGGTTTAAAACACTTTGTAAATATATTAATAATAAAAATACTAAATCAAAAGTCCAAAATCACTGCAAAAAGCAGGCAAAATCCATTATGGAACAAATAAAACAAATCAAATGAAGCTGAGCAAACTGTGAATCCAGAGCACAAACAAACAAGAGGTCTCTAACCCAACAATCTAAAGCAAATACCCTTTGGACAATATTGGTATATCAGATATCAGTTAAACAACCAATATCAAACATCCCTCCTTTTAACTCATTTAAATTTTTTATTTTTTTGCTGTTTGTTATCTTTTATGCTTCTTTACTCACATAATGCAATAAATAAACACTCAACTTGAGGTCTATCCGCCTGCTTGCTGCAGAGCGCTGCACTGAAAACTTATCAGTTATAAATCAATGATAAGATGATGCTTATTATATCAGTAACTTGTCCTGATAATCAAATGCTGCTTGTACACAACACACACACACACACTTAAAATCTTATAACTTAATGCTGTTGGCAGAGCTGCTTTTCTTGCTGCTTGCCTCCATGACACAAGCTTTTATAAAAGGAGATGCAGATGTGAGCTGCAAGTTGGAAGCCATCAGTCAACCTCAGCTACAGGTACATACCTCTCTTACATAAAGTCTGTGGTTCTTGTGGAGCCTGTGGAAAATAAATGGTGGCATCAATCATACAGAAGAGCCAGACTAAAGAAAAATACAAAGTGATAAAATGGCTGCAGAGAGAGTGAAAAGTAATCTGAAGCTGAGGACAGATGGAGCGAATGGGAAAACAAAGAGATTAAAGACAAAAACAAGACATAAGCAATCATATAGACAAGAGGGAAAAAAGACTGAAGCTCAATCTGAAAGAGAAACACTTGAAAATCAGTTGAGATAAGAACATAAAGAGCAGGAAGACAGATGGCAGCTTTAAAAAATAATGTTCAGAGATACTCTGAAAATGAAATGCTGGGCCTGCAAGTGCATATGTTGCCTGGAAGCATCCTTATGAATTTTAATTTGTATTTCCTAATTACACAAGCTAACATATGACTTTCAAAAGACTGGGTTCCCTCACAGCATAAAGCATTAAGTTTAATGCTAAATAATACTGTCAAATCCTTATAATCGCACGATCAATGTGTCAAATTATGAATATATATAATGGCAAATTAAATGTTTTTACTTGCATCTTATGGCTAATTAGTAGCTTACTGTGGAAAATGGATTGCACGTTAGTGGAGAATAAGGAGAGCTCAACAGGACGACTGGAGGGGGGTCTTTCTGAAAATAATTTAAACGATAAAAAAACAAACCGTGCCAAATATTTAGACGTTAGGGTGAAAATATTTCTCTATAATGTTTTATTCGTGTCTGTGAGTTACCGCAAGACTTAGAAAGAAGACTTAGACACACGCAAAAAACAAACAACAAAAAAACACCCTACAGTGGGCCATACCATGTTTGGCCGCGCTCGTGCATGACCGCTCCATTAGCTGACGCTCTAAATAGCTACGCAATCTAGCTAACTAAATTAGCACGGTATCTTCACACGTATAAACTATTGTATTTAAAAAGTCCAGAAATAAACGGTAAAATAAGCGTAAGTTACTGTCGCAACCTGACGACAAATTTTAACACAAACCTTCAATGAAAACGTTTCAAGGTAAGTTTTGTGTATCTAGAAAAAGGGCTAAAAAGGATCAAGCTACTATCTTGAGCAGGGGCGTTAAACTCATTTTTACAGGGGGCCAAATTTAAAAACACTCATTACTACACACACTAAAACTTTTTAATGTTTTTTTTACATAAATATGAATAAACGTAAGAATATTATTCTGGAATCAAATATTTTTTTAATAACTTAAATATTTTGCTCTCCAAAAGCCTACAACCAGAAATATAGGATAAATAAAAAAAATGTGACATGCTTTTGCTTTCAGTAAACGCTAAAATTACAAATCCAAACATTGCAATTTCTTTGCTGTTATATATCAGAGCTTCATGCTTGGCATCTTTTTTGGGCAACAAGTTGTGTGATGTTTGCTGGTCCTGTTTTGTAGTGATTTTCATGATGGACGGCAGATGCTCATCAGTGAGACGACTCTTGTTTGCCGTTTGTTAGTCTTCATCACTGAGACGAGCTTCTCACACAGATATGTGCCACCAACAAGACTCGAGGAGCTGGGGTTTTGCTGCTGCAGGGGCAGTTTCGGCAGCGATGGCAAAGAAACACTTTTGTGAGCTTCAAAGTCACCAAAGCCCTGTGTAAACTCAGTTTATTAACTAAGTATGCATTTGTGAACATCATTGTTCTGATATTCGTGCATCGTGTCTCCCATGAAAGCAGCTTCATCACATCAGTGGTGTCTTTTTTTGTTGCTCTCCATAAACTGTCATATTGAGCTCAAACCCTTTCAGACGTTTTCCCCACAATGCACCTCTGCATTGACGAGGAATGTTTGCAAACTGAATCTATCTCTCGCATAAAAGACTGAAAAGATCTGTGATTTAAATGTTTAGGTCAGATAAAGTTTACAGTTTAGGTTACAGAGCTCATTACATGCTCCATCGTCAGGATGTCGCCACACAGTGCTTGTGATGCAGTGATATATACTGGTAATTCAGCAGTACATTCATCTTCCTGCATCTTTATTTGCATCCTTCCTGCTAGTCCACATTTTTCCTGTATATCCAATCAGTTTTGTCTAGTTTCACATTGGTAACACTGTAATGTACGTGCATCGTGCATTGCATCGTGCAATCCATTGATCTAAAGTCCGATATTTCCTCTAACGCACAAATTACAGATAATAGAAAGATGTTGCACATTTTGAGCTAGCTAGCTTCCCAATAATTAGCGGCAACAGAAGCTAAACTTGATTGACGTGGGAAGTGTTCAGTAAAGAAATTGAAGCGCTGAATTGTGGGATTTGTAGTTTTTTTATATCATTGCTTTGTATCCTAAAACTATCTCACAAGCCAGGTATGATTAGCCAGGGCCTTGAGTTTGACATATATAATCTAGAGTTATCTATTGACAACCACAACATTAAACGTAAAAAAAAAAAAGATTTTACCCTGAAAATGTTTTGAAATTGGGAGAAAATCCTCAATTTATTATGAATCACACGTTTTTAAAATAAATGTATCTGTTTTTAGATTATTCATCCAAGTCAGTTAATTATCTTTATTGTTTTTTTGTTTTTTTTTATACAAGGTCACACAGTGAACCACACATTTGACAGTAGACCAAATGAGTATTTTGGTTTTTGTAGAGTATTCGCTACAGTATTGTCTTTGTAGAAATTATGTTTTTATGTTGTGAAATCCGGGTATAGTTGGCAGCTGTTATCTAGACCCTAAATGCTGATTTTAAGATATGCTGTGCTTGATGTCCTGTGAAATAATGTAATAAATGTGACTAATTATCACTTAGACACTTCATTTATTAAACTAAATAGCCATTATAATGTAAGGATTTTATTGCTTTGGTTTAAAGAAGCATGCAGCTGGACTATAACGCTGTCTTTACCTGCCATGTCATGTCATACTTTAATTTAGCCTGAGCTTTTTTCTTTTGTTAATAAGTGTCATATATAGAATACAATGTCCACCGCACACGCAAATCAGATCTTGCAGCACTTGTGTTTAGTTAATGTTTCTTTTAAATTGGTAACAGTTTCCCTTTAGTGCTTTCCACAGTAACTGCAATTTAAAAAATTGTGACGCTTTTAACATTTCTTCGAGTAATAATAATGATGATACTTTGAACCGATTTAAATCCTGCTTAATGTATCCTGCCAGAGGGGAAATATTCTGTTTGTGTGGGTTTTCCTGCAGATTAGGACATTATCTAAACTAATGAACCTAAACCTGCTATTTAGTGACTAAATGTTATTTATTACTCATGAACGGTGTGTGTTTATATGTGTTTTGTTTCCACAGGTTCATCCTGGTATTTGGATGTCTGGTCCTCTCTGTATTTTCCACCATCCCTGCTCACCAGGAATTTTCCTCGCACTGCTTGCTCATCCTGGTAGGACACAGAAGCAAAAATACAAGCACACAACTATGCTAAACTGTATTTTCCCCATTTTCTTTCTTTAAACAGACAAATTAGTTATTTAGTTCAGCAAGTGATGCCCAGAAATGACTTATCCTGTTAATGATAAAGGGAGTCATGCTGTTAGGTAAATAGGATGTGTGTGTTCATGGTACAAGGTCAGAGGTTCTTTGTTAATGTAGTATTCTCAAGCAAAGGAAAAACACTTAAAAGAACAGAGAGGTTTTTGTTTATGTTCCCACCAGTTCATAAGACACTCAAACTTAGTGTTGTGACTACACGGACAGTCTTCACATTAGAAGTAGACAGATATTAAAGACAGAACCTCCACATCCTTTTACTGGTCAAACTTGTTTCTCTTTCAGTTGGATACACACACAAACACATATGTATGTAAATATATATACATATATATATATATATATATATATGTGTGTATGTATATGTATGTATAAACAGAGAGCAACCTATTATGAAGAATATATCTTTGTTTTGCAGCATTATAACTCAGTAACACTTCTCAAAGCAGATATTTGGGCTTGAAAAACACTGATGTTCCTGATTTATTTAAAAGCCATAATCTAAACTGTCACAAAGCACATACCTTATAGTACAATTCTGTGCATATTTTTGTTTCACACTGGCTTTTTATGGAAGATTATTACCTCTTTGCTGTGTGTTTTTTGTGTGATTTCTGCAGGAGTTTGTGATGATTGTAGTGTTTGGCCTGGAGTACATCATCAGGATATGGAGCGCCGGCTGCTGCTGCCGCTACCGAGGCTGGCAGGGACGCCTCCGCTTTGCCAGGAAACCCTTCTGTGTCATAGGTACATGTGTTTGAAGACTCCTAACTATGGAATAATTTTTAAGATATTTTAAAGCATAATTACAGCTTTTGGATGCAACCTGTGTCCATCACACTTGCATCAAATGAATGGCTTGTTACCAGGCCTCTAGTTAACATGCAGAGAGGGAAATTCAGTAATTTGATTCAGGTGAAAAGAAGCATTTCTGTTGGACCGTTAATATAAAGCTGTGTTTTAAAAACGTAAAAGTGTAAGGGGAATTATTTATGATACAAGAAAGAAAACAGTATTCTATGAAATACAAGCCGATAAACGTGATATTTCAAGGTCTAGACACAAAGACAGAGGAAGACTAATAGAGATGAAGAGAACAGAGAGCCTGTAGTAAATCAATAGCTGTTTTAAAGGAGATGGATGGGTGGCTGTTTGGACATAGAAAGTACATTTCCTGTTACTTTAGTCGTGGTATCCATGACCTTTAATTTTCACTCCTTTGCTCCCCAGATATCATCGTACTTATCACCTCAGTTGCTGTGGTTTCTGCTGGTAGCCAAGGCAACGTGTTTGCCACCTCTGCGCTGCGCAGCCTTCGTTTCCTTCAGATCCTGCGCATGGTGCGCATGGACCGCAGGGGAGGGACATGGAAACTGCTTGGTTCTGTAGTTTATGCACATAGTAAGGTAAGAAACATGTTTTGTGTAAAGTCACTTTGAGATATTTTCAGGGTCGCGGTGACATTAATGCAGTTTGAATTGGACTTATCACCATGAATCAGTGATGGACTCTGCTTTTATCCATGTCCTGATTACCGGACCTCATAACCAGGATGCACTGAAGGACTTTACTTATCCTTGAAGATTTTTTTTGAACACGTGGTGATGTTGGGAAAATATTTGGCAGGAAATGGAGGTTATTAAAGACCAAATTTGATTTAGTCACAATGCAGTAATTTCCATTAAGAAGGATATAATTTAATTAAATTTCAAGTAGCTTCATTATTTAGTCAGAGGTACACTATGATATCAAAAAGAAAATGCTGAACTGGGAATAAGTCAAAAAGTCAGACTGTGACTTCCAATGTTTTTTTTTATATTATGCATAAACATAACATTTAAGATCTCTGAATCAAAAGAAATGCAAATCCTACACCATTATAAACAACCATTGTATACACTACAGAGACAAAAATCCTTTTTTTTTAGCTGTTCTAACATGTAAAGCTCCAAAAGTAGAAAATTTCAGAGCTCAAGTATTTTACAATTTGTTTTTATTTATCATTAATTTATTGATTGTTTCTTTTTTGAGGAAGGTGTTTGCGTAAATTTAGCATGTGGTCAGCCTCGATACACGTTACGCAACAACACAGTGTGTCTATTTACATCTCCTAACCCAACTGAAGTCCCAAAATGTGATACGAATATAAGATATAATAGCCTCTAATGATTCATTTTATTTAATCAGGAAAATTCTCACATGTTTTGATAGTTTGCTACCAAAGACAATGGCAGCACAGATGGAATATACAAAGTTATAGACATAAACTGACTCTGCTACCACAATCATAAAATCCCCAAACCAAGGAGAATATCCACAACATGTAGTTGTAAGATTGACAATAAACCTGAATCACCGTGGGCCCCTAAAGAAGGCCCCCAACTGCAAGGTCCCATAATATAGCCGACCAGTGTTTCTATCCATCAACTTGGATGGATCACGTACAGAAAGGGAACTATAACATTATTATTATTATCATTATTATTATTATTATTATTATTATTATTATTATTATTTATTATTATTATTATTGTTGTTGTTGTTGCAAACACACAAATCTGCCTCCCTGTTTCCTGTAAAAAGCTCAGTGAGCCCAACCCATAAGGTTTAGGTCTTTCTGTAGCGTGTTCCAGGCAGCAGCGTACATGAAAGGCTTTTTTCCCCCGCTCTGTTCGAACCCTTGGGACTGACAGTAATGAAAAATCCTGTAAACGAAGACAATAGGGCCCCGAGGTCTTCAGATGAAAGAAAGTCAAGCGTTAGGAAGGATGTAGACCAAGAATAGCCTCGTAAACATGAGCATACCAGTGTCTTAACCTACATGTGACAAAGATCATCCAACATGCTCTTACTACAAATGGTGATGGATGAGGAATATAAAGTTTGTGATGAACTTCAGAACTCTGTGATGCCCCAAGTGTCCAGAACTGACCAAGTGTAGCAGCAGTTTTCTTTTTGGATTAAAAAGGAAGATGCCTAATGTATGTCACAATTACCTGCCTGAGAAAGGATTTAACCAAGTTAAGCTTAGAAAAGCACTCGAACAGCACAGACTTTCACCTATTGGCTCATTTCCCCCCATAATGGGAAGAATCCTATAAAGATGTGTGTGTCCACGATGCCTTTTATCTAACTCACAATTTCATTCATGGAATCAGGATCCATTCTCATGAGAAAAAAAAAAGAACATCTGTA
The DNA here is from genome assembly GCA_037177335.1 of Kiunga ballochi. NCBI lineage: Eukaryota > Metazoa > Chordata > Actinopteri > Atheriniformes > Pseudomugilidae > Kiunga > Kiunga ballochi. The sequence goes on along the minus strand of JBAMIG010000017.1, from coordinate 20,002,312 downwards.
CAGTGGTAATGTTACAAACAAGCAAACAGACAGATAAACATGAGTTAAAAACAGTTAAAAATGAATAAAAACAGATAAATATGAGTTAAAAACAGATAAATAAAAGTTAAAAACAGATAAACATGAGTTAAAAGCAGATAAATATGAGTTAGAAACAGAAAAACTATGTAAAAGAAAAGAAATGGATTAAAGAAACTATTGTTACAAAAACCAAAAAATAGCAATGTTTACTAATACTGTTATTGATGTGTGATTTACAGTGTTAATTTTATCCTCTACAATGTTTGTGCTACATGCATTGTTTTTTATGTTCTTTACACTGTTTACTATGCATGCATTAGACTTTACTATCCATGCATTAGACTTTACTATGCATGTATTAGACTTTACTATCCATGTATTAGACTTTACTATGCATGTATTAGACTTTACTATGCATGTATTAGACTTTACTATCCATGTATTAGACTTTACTATGCATGCATTAGACTTTACTATGCATGCATTAGACTT
>JBAMIG010000017.1:19955730-19968703 GCA_037177335.1 Kiunga ballochi | reverse complement strand
TATATATATATATATTGTGTGTGTGTATATGTATATGTGTAAGATAATAACTTAAATGTTGCTTTAAAGATGTGCAATTTTACATTATATGGTATTTATATATGAAAAACAGACGGGACATAAACGTTAAATGTGGAAAACGTGAAAGTTGTCATTTGCCAACTGAGTCCTTTCACCAATCAGTGGACTGCATTCGGTCATGTGACCGTGCGGCCAATTAGGACAGTATTCACCGGCACCAAAGTCACAACTCAGCCTTGCATGGTGGAAATATGCAGGAACATTCAGTCTCTGTGGATGAATTGGTGACAATAAGTGGCTCCACATCACTGGCCTGGAAATGGTTTGGTGTTTTTTTTTAATGCAGGTTTTGGAGAAACGCTTAAAAATAAAAAAAATGGTTCTGAAACACTTTGATGTTTTTCAATAAAAAGAGTTGACAGCATTATTTGTTGATAAAATCTTTTTAAATTAATAAATAAACAGGTAGGAAAATAAAAAAAACATTATAAAGGATATTGTTGGATTATCGTTATTGTGAAAATGAAAATAATTAAAATATTTTTTTGCCCATATCACCAACCCATGCTATTACTTTTATTTTACATCGATACACTTTGCAGTAGATATTGAAGCATAAAAACCCAATCTAAACACAGCAGATGTGCGGACACTTTTAGACCTCAAACAACCCCAGCAATGCATAAAAAGAGGCTTTGAGACACGAGACAGAAAACGCTGTGTAATAATTCTGTACATTGAATAACCTCAAAACAGTTTCATTATCAAAACCCACAAAGAAGAGTGAAACCATTTGATGCCAAAACAACTTAGAAATGAAAACAATGTCTGTAAATTCTGCCAGTTCAGCTGTGATGCGCACAGCTTTTTCACACTGAGGCAAGAGAAATAGTCTACTTCCTCCTGGATGGAGGGCAAGTGTTTCACTTCCTGCTTACGTTCTGGCTTCAACAGATTAAAGCCTTTATTGATCCATGCTATCTCCTCAAACCTTTGATGTTATTCCTGGCTTTATAGTACTGCATAGATAAATATTCCTGATTGACGTGGTGGTGTTGCTTTCCACTAATCCAACCATCCTCTTTTGATGTGTTTTTCTATAGAAAGGAAAATAACAACATCTTTGTAGATGACCTGAAGGAGGAAGGAGGAAAGCGAGCTATTCCAAACCCCTGCCGCACTTTTCTGGAGGCATTTCAGCTTTATCCGGAGATTATGGAAAATATTGATCGTGTTGGCTTTGCCAAACCTACACCCATCCAGGTAAGACGAGCACCTGAGTCATTTGAGTCAATTTCTTTTAATATACGGGAGTAAACGAGGTAAAAAGGTCGATATTAAGCCTTTTCTAGTATCCTCTGCCGCTCTGAGGTTTCTCTGGCTTTGAAGAAAGAAGTATCACTGATCATTCATAGTAAATCACGGGGCTTACCCATTCTGATGCTCAGATGTGGAAATACCCTCATAGTGTGTTTAAAATTAATTTCCCTCCCATTTTTTTATCTGCAGATATAGTTTCTAAAAGGAAGTGACTGCATGAAAAGCGCTGAGATGATGTGATTGTACTGCTTTTGTGGAGCAGTTTTAGACCACCCTGTTTGCATCGGATGTTTTTGCTGAAGCGGTCATTACGCCTGACATGCTGAACTCTGTTGAACCTAATTACCTTTTTTCTTTGTGGTAAACCTAAAATGGACATTTTTCTGTAACCTTTGCTTTGACTCTTATATTTAGATGTGTGGTATTTACAGAAAGCGCTGCAAGGGAAACCCCCCCCACAAACCTTTTTCTTTATAAGTTTGTACATAGATGCTCATACAGGCCGACTTTTCCAGCTTATTCTATAAATGCTAAAATGTTAAACATGCTAACTTGTATTTATGACTGCACCGTTCCTCATTGCAACCACACCTTCAAGACTTTATCTTTCAAGTAAACTCAATTTTCCTAAACTCAAAACACGCCTGCATGCCCATCTGTTATCATCTTTGCACCTTTTGTTGCTTTTTATACCTGGAATCTGCCATTCAGGACATGATGCGTGTCTTGGAATAAATTTTAGGAGAAAAACAAAACTGCTTAATGACTAAATATTAAATATTAGAGCTGCAGTGATCTGTGTGTCAAGCCAGTTTTTAGGTCTCTCATAAGCGGAACGTGTTTTTCTAGATCTCAGTGGAAAATAACTTTTTTCCTTCAGGGAGAAATTAAAATTCCTCTCACGTTTCATTTTATTGTAACAGGCTTGTTCAGATTGATTATTGGCATGCAGGTTTCATATCAGTACTGCAAACAGCAGAACTGATATTACTGGTTTCAGTCTTCATGGTTGTAAAAGCAGGAACTATGATGTCATCTAACATGTCCGTGCCATCTGTTTTATTTTACACTTGAAAGGGACTTGTTTGCTAACTAATCATCCATTCAGCCACTTTATGTATAAAACACAGTTTTAAATATCTCCAAAGTGCCGCATAAAAAGTGGCCATAAATACAATAATAAAACAAAAAGAGTAGCCTATTCTAGCAGTTGGCATGCACAAGGCAGGGTACACCCAGGACAGGTTGCCATTCCCTCACAGGGCAACACAGAGACCAACCACACTGCCTTCTGTGACCAGCAGAAAACCCACACATATGCAAACTCCAGAAAACTGTTTGAACACCCTGAACACTGCAGAGTTTATGTTTGGGCAAAGCTGGATTAACCAGTTTGTTCAGTAATGAAAGACTGGAAACAACGGGAGCTCCTAATATAGGAAGTAGTAGAGCTGTGTATAAAGCTCACTGCACAATACTTTTAAGAGCCCCACAAGAAAAAAAGTGCTTCTGAGTATTAACAGGCTTAATAATGTTCCATTAAAAACCATACTCTGCAATAAACTCAGGTTTAAAAGTTAAAACTCATTTCTTTTACTGTATGAAGCTGAAATGAGCCTTCCTGAATTTACCACTGCTTACAGAATGTCTTCCTTTTTTCAGCCTTTCATTTTTATTGGAATGAACAGTGAGTGAGTCTTGCGTGTGTTTTATTGATCCACGTGTTTTCCTTCACCAGTCTCAAGCTTGGCCGGTGTTGCTCAGTGGGGAGGATCTGATCGCGATTGCTCAGACAGGAACTGGGAAAACACTCGCTTACCTGCTGCCGGGCTTCATCCATATGGACGGACAGCCTGTGTGAGCAACGGACTGCTTTCAGTATTTGTGTTTAAACTACAAACGGCATCAATTATTTTAATTATGAGCATTACAGATGTTGTAATTATAGATTTTCTGTGATTGATTTTTATAGAAATAATTACTATTTAATGATCATCTTGATTATTCAATGTTTAATTTTTCCAACACTATAAATGTGTAAAATTACAAACTCTCTTTATTGCTCTTAAAGTTTTATTAATAGTAAAAGTAAAGTAACCAAGAACTCTACAAGACTTTTACTTTTTTTTTCTTTAATTTGAAACTACAGCAAAATATTTTTTTTAACCTGAATAGAAATTTAGAAACAAAAGCTGGCTTTGAATTTTAGGTGTTCTTTAAAAGGACTTATATTTATATTGCACCTTTCCAGTCATGCCCACCACTTGGATAGCTTTCTATTATTTATATATATATATATATATATATATATAAAGTAGTTGTGACATTCTTGGTAGACATCTTGACATCTGCTATAACAATGATAGCCAATGAGTTAATTGTGTTTATTGTCTCTTCATCAATAGGCTGAGAGCTGAGCGCGGTGGTCCTGGCATGCTGGTGCTGACTCCCACCAGAGAACTGGCCCTGCAGATTGAAACAGAGTGCAACAAGTACCGTTATAAGGGATACAAATGGTATAGGGAACCATGAATGACCTGAGGATCCATAATTGATGATTACTTTACAAAATGGATGTTTTTCCCTGCTTCTTTCTCAGTGTCTGCATCTACGGTGGAGGCGACAGGAGAGGCCAGATCGGCCTGGTAAAGAGCGGTGTGGACATCGTGATCGCTACACCGGGCCGTCTCAATGATCTACAGATGAACGAGCTCATCAATCTTCAATCCATCACTTATCTGGTGAGAGGTCTTCTGAAATATTTACTGTCCATTTCCTCTTTTTTTCCTGTTGTTTTAAGCTTCTTGTAATGTAATAAACACCTGAAGGCCTCTGCACCTGCATTGTAAATCTCTGTTGGGTTGTTTTAATGTGTCCGCTTTGTGGGGAAGGTGCTGGACGAGGCTGACCGTATGCTCGACATGGGCTTTGAACCCCAGATTATGAAGATCCTTTTAGACATCCGCCCCGATCGGCAGACTGTCATGACCAGGTACCAGCAGTTATGTACAAAGTGTTGTGTTTACATTAAGACCGTTTCCATTACCAGTTTGAATTCCTGGAAATGAGTTTTATCATCCCAGTAGAAGGATTATTGTGTAAAATCTCATGGAGCAGAAACGGCTTGACCTCTTGATCCATCTCAAATGATAAAACTGAACTTGACCCCAGATTAAATCTGAGGGTGAAGTTTCAGGTCTCTGTCTAGTTTTAGTATTGGGTCAGAGGATCCACCTTTGACTTCCATCAGCTTAAGATCCACTTTCCTCGTATCTCTTCTTGTTAGTGTGAAAACGCCAAGAATAAAACGTTCTGTTGTAAAAATCTCCATGTAGAAATGAGTTTAAAATATTAACTGACCACTTGCAACATGAATAGTGTGAAAGTGTCATGTAGAGGAAAAAAATGCATGAATATTTATGGAAAATTCACTTAATCTCTGTTATAAAATGGATGATATTTAATTTAAACCACAGTGTTGCTCGGTTGACCTGTGCTTTTACAAAAGAAAGCAACAGAGCAAAGAGTAGCCTGAATACTGAATACATGTATTTATGCATGTAATGCATGTTCACATGTATTAGCAGATATTGTTGCATATTAACTGGATAAACATGTACGTGACTTACCTCATGTTTCAGTGCCACTTGGCCTACAGGGGTGAGACGATTGTCCAAATCCTACCTTAAGAATCCCATGATGGTTTATGTGGGCACACTGGACCTGGCAGTAAGTTGTGTGTGTGTGTATGTGTGAGTTAACTGTTTGTATTTACCTAATTTGTTCCACCTTGACACGGGAGGCAGATTATTCCCAATTGGATTCCTGTGAAATGAGAGTTTCTTTTTGTTTTGTCAAAATGGCTCCAGAAAAACCGAATCACTAAGCTTTTATTTAGATTCCACATGTGTGAGTATCCACTGGAATAAAAAGGTGTGGTGTAAATGTAGTACACATTAGGCTATTATCCAGCTATTTACTGTACATTTGTTCATTTTTTCTTGCAGGCCGTTAACACAGTGCAGCAAACGGTCCTGATTGTTCATGAGGATGAGAAGAAGTCGTATGTTTTTGACTTCATCAGGAACATGCTACCCCAGGATAAAGTTCTCATCTTTGTTGGCAAAAAGCTTATGTGAGTTGATCCTGTTTCATAGCACCCACCTTTGTTATAAAGCAAGCCCACAAACAGCTGTACTTTACTAGGAAGCTATTCTCCCAGAATCCTTAGTAACTTCAAAAGTCCAGTTGAGGATGTGCTGACCAGTGCCATCATTGTGTGGCATGGTCAGTACTTCCTGCAGGAAACAATCCTCCCATTGCTGCAGCACATTTACACTCACAGGATCATCATCATGCGCTCACGTGGTGAAGGATCACGTCTTAAGCATATCATACATCTGTCCTTTTAGAACCTTATCGGCCCAGTGAGGCTTAACTGGTCCACATCATGAATCCAGGGAGTATCTGGTTGGTTTTGGCTAAGAGCACAGACATGATGTCACTGTAGTGTCACAGATTAATGATCAGATGTTTCACTAAAGCGGATCACAGCTGCACCAGGGTCTGCTACAGAGAGACATCAATGTGATTAACATTAGCTAGCACCATTAGCTAACATCTTTCAGCAAACATACTTCCATTTGCTGCTGTGCACTTTGAATCATTATCTAAGTTTCATGTTTTATTCTTTTGTAAATGCAAAACTTTATTGTGTTTTCTGGCACATGTAAACAAAATTTATGCTCATGTCTTCATTTACAATTTAAAATGCAGTGCTGATGACCTATCGAGTGACTTGTGTCTGCAAGGTCTGGCTGTCCAGAGTCTCCATGGTAACCGTGAGCAGTGTGACCGGGAGGAAGCTCTCAAAGACTTCAAAGAGAGTACGTCGTATCAAAGACTAGTTTTCTTTATTGCCTGTGAAAGCGTAAACAGATGTTTAAGGTTAAAAATCCCCTTTGACCACATTGTTTTGCTTAATTACAGGTAGAGTTCGCATCCTAGTCGCAACAGATTTGGCCTCTCGAGGGCTGGATGTCCACGACATTACTCATGTCTTTAATTATGACTTCCCTCGAAATATTGAAGAGTACGTCCACCGTGTGGGTCGCACAGGCCGGGCGGGGTAAGTGTTTGTGTGTCGGTTTGGAGGTGCAGACGTTTTAACTCAGTTTATTTGTGGATTAGTTTGTGATGCTGACACGTTCGTTTCAGGCGAACCGGGGCAGCCGTAACCTTGGTAACCAGAGAAGATTGGAGGATGGCCCCGGAGCTGATTCCTATCCTGGAGCGAGCAGGACAAGTTAGCAAACATGCATAATATCGTCTAATATTATTTATCAGGGAACATTTAAAGTGTAAATGGTTAAATTATTACAGCCGACTACCCAACAACAAGACAACAACTCAGGGATTCACTATTAAAAGCAGTCATTCATCAGATAACGCAATCGTCTAAAAGCTGAGATGAATGACCCGAACAAGGCGGGAATATTTCTGTAGTTTAAATTTACAGGTAATATTTAGTAAAAGTCTCATCAGACTCCATGTTGCAGGAAGTTCCTGAGGAGCTGCTGCTCATGGCAGAGAGATATGAGAAGTTTAAGAGAGAGAAGGAGCTGCGCGATCCGAGGGGAGGACAGGGATATGAAGGAGGAAGAGGAGGAGGATGGGGAAGAAGAGGTGGAGGAAAAGACCACAGGGACCGAGACCAGAATTGGGGATTCTAATACCAGGAAGTCCGGTTGCACAGGTAACCTGCACAGAATTATTATAAACAAAAGATGAATAATAAATGATTAAAACAGTCTGTTTTTTCTCTACAGGGAGGATGGAGAGCTGAGACCACCTGATGTTTCTTTTGAGTATTCCTCTTTTTTTTATAGAGATTTTTCAGGATTCTTATCCATCAGTATCGTTTGTTTGGTATTTACAGTCGGTTGTTATGAAAAGTTACATGTTTTTCCATCTCTAACTCCTTTTTGATGCTTTGTTGTGTAATTTGTTGATTTCAGCAGAAAAAATCTGCCAAATAAATAACTAATTTTTACAAGAAATGACATCTGGTGTCATTTCTTATTGGCTCTTATCTGTATGATTTGTTTATAATAAAACCTGTTTTTTACTCTTCTTTCTAAACCTTTTGGGGCGAATGTGTTGGATGTTGCCTTTTTTCCAGGAAGAACTCATCAAGCTGACTCTGCAGGTTGTATTAATGTCTGGAAAAGGAAACTTAAGACTTTGGCTTGAGGTTCCAGTAAAACAGTTTCACAATCGCTTTGTGAAAAAGAAAGAAAAAAGCTTTTTCTCCTGTAGGAGCAGCTTATACATGTTCCTCAGTTAACGTCGGGTCTCATCCGACTTGTCTGAAAAAAGAGAAGTTATGTAACAGAGTACAGGGAACGATGGGAAATGTGTACAAAGGCAAACGTCTCGTGTGTGTATGACGACTAGCAGGCATAAAACACTGTTTTATATCAGTTTTATTCACTTTCTTCATTACAAATCCATGTCTGACTGAGCCTGATCCCTGATTTTATTAACGGCTGGATGTGAAGTCTCCATCTTGTACAGATTATTAACATTAATTATCACTAATGGTTGTGTTTGTGATGGACTGGTGACCCAGGCTCCAGCTTGCTGAATTTAATGTTATGGAAAAGGATCAGGTTGTCACCAGAAGCCTTACATTTGCACCTGTTATTTCATTACTCAGCTCTTTTTTCTATTTAAAGAATCTGAAATAAAGAATTGTAATTTGTAAATCCTTAAAGCTGGAACTTTTTTTAGTTTATGCTAAATTAATGCCATGTTTTTTTTCAGGTTTGATTGATTACCTGCCTGATGCTTCTGCTCTCTGTGGGGTAAGGTGCATTTTCACTATGTAATGATGTACTTTCTACATAATACTTTATCCAGACATGCATTCTGTGCTTTTCATACAAATATGAAATAAAAAGACATTTTTCCAATTTATTAATAAAAAGAAACATTTTGTCACATCTTGTACATGCAGAACATCACTAATAGTTTTGTTCTACCTATAAACTAAAAATAGTATCAATACTTTAAACTAGCAACTTATTTTCTAAGTTCTTCAAAAATAGGAAAACCTTTTTCACACTGCTCCGCGATGCAGTCAACCAGCTCGTTGCACAGTTTCCCACTAAAGCCAAACAACAGATTCTGATTGGGGATGAAGAAGTTGTTGATTTCCCCTCGTTTCAGGCGTTCTCTGAAGTCGTGCAGGAGACGCTGGAAGCAGGAGCTCAGGTCGGAGGCCTGCCAATCGCTGTCTTTAGGTGTGGAGCTGCAGGCGTGTAGGAATGTGGTTTTGACATGATAGGAGCAGAACTTGTTAAAGGTTGACCCGTTTTTTTCCTTCAACAGATGCAGAAGGTGCTTCAGGAGCTTCAGACAGTCCTTTCTGTGCAGAGAGTGAGAAACGGTTTTCAGGTAAATCACTCACCAGTGTGAAATTTCCATCTCAGGTGTGTAAACGTTTTATCCACCTTTAACTCTGTAAACACCTGATGACATCTATTATGTCTCAGGCAGTATTTACACAGTGATTAAACAGGATTATAAACGAGTTTCTGTAAATAATAAAGCATATTGTATTCTGTATTATAGGATCAGGTGTGCGACTTTAGGGCACATTAGATCAGATTAATTTCTTTGCTTTTAATCTGTTTTATTAGCATGATTAGCATGTATTCATGTCAGGGGAACAAGACTATGATCATGTGTTTTTAATTTAATTTATAGAAGTAAGTAATGCTGTGATATGACTGGTTTACTCTGTCTGCAGTTAAACAGCTGTTTTACATCTTCATACATCAGTTTGATAAACCCAACCTGCAGCACTCTGAGCCTTGACTTTCGCAGCACGTCTTCTCCGATCCATGATTGGTCAGCATGGCCTTCTCAATGTGAGAGAAAGAAATCCGCCAAACATCTGTGTGTGAGAGAAGCGCATAAAGTTTCTGTTGCTTCAGTGAACAGGGAAAGGATTTCCTCTCGGCATCAGTAGTTTATTGTTACTTGTGTTCAGCAGCTGAGGGAAGTCAGGATTACCTTTTGCAAGGACGCCCTCTTTTTCCTTTTGGCCATTTCCTTCATACTTTGGAACAAGATAGAATGGCTTACGCTTGTAGTCCTGTTTTACTTTGGCTCCGAGCCACTTCTCTATTTTAAGGCCATCCCTGGTGAAATGTGGCCAGCTTGATTTAACCTCTAGACATGGGACAACATCCAGAGAAATGACGATTGATCCCACCGTCCTGGTTAGAGTCACTGCAGGGCAGCCTTTTTTCTTTTTGTCCATCGACCACTCTGGAACAAGAAATAAAATCCATATATTATCCGAATGCTTGTAAATCCAGTTCAGATCGCCCTTTATTCCTACTCACCTGTACATTTGACGCATTTCTTCACCTCTTCTCTGAACTCTTTGAGCATTTCACAGCCAGATAAAACCTCCTGCTGGAATTTCTTCAGAGGATGGTTCTCACGTTTCAGGGTCACGCTGTAAAAAGCTCCATCATCTCCAAATGGTTCAACTATGGCTCGTTCAACCAGGATGGGCACCATGACATCGAACTCATCTGGATCAGAAATCTATACGCACAGAAATACATAGAATAATCACACATGTGGAGCATTTCCTCCTCTCAGTCCGGCGGACTCCACATTGCAGGAGCCTTACCTTCACTTTCTCATAATAACTTCCAGTTTTAACCGGTTTCCCTACGTTTTTAAAGCTTTCAGTTTTTTCTAAATGTTTGGTTATATGATCTATGATCTCATTTACAACCTTAGATGTTTCTCCTATTTTCACCTTCCTGATTGTCAAATAGTCTTTTGTCTTTTTGAGGATTTCTGGAAGCTTCCTTGCAGCTTTAGCTTTGCCTCCGCCTGCTTCCATGTTGCCCTCACGTCTTTCCAGCTGAGCTTTCGTTTTGCCTGCACACTTTTCCGGATGTTTTCCCGCACATTTCACAGTTTCAGACTTCTCCTCTGTGTCCTCAGGCGAGTCAGGCAGCGTGGTCTCAGCCTGCCCAGCAGCTTTTGCTGCTCTGCCACTGCTTTGAGCCTTCGCTCTGTCTTTAGGCGCGCCATTCTGCTTGCTGGTTTCCACGGTGCCACCGTTTGCGGCCGTTCCTTTTCTGGTGTTTTCAGGTGGCTTCTCAACGGTGTGGTTTGGTTTTTTCTGGTCCCGTGCCTTTTTAGTCTCTGTGGTTTCCTTCTGCTTCTCTTCTGTAGCGTTTGCACTTTTCGGTGGTGGAGGCTGTTTTCCTTTACATCCATTGGTGTTATTGAAGACCTTGGAATCAGGACTCTTTGCTCCGCGTGTCCTCGCTTTGCCGCTCATTATGATGTGAATAGATGAGTCAAATTGTGAGATCATATTTCAACTCTATTCTACTTCCTGTTGACGTCATGTGACATAAGAAGCCTCCCACAGATGTTTTAGCTGTATTGAGAAATGTATTTATATTCATTCCACATGATAGCAAAGCTGAATTGGTAAACTGGTTTTGTTTCTTCTTTTTATAAAGTGTAAAAAAAAAAAAGATAAAAATGCTTTTTTTATTCTTTTGCAAATGGCGCCATCTTGTGGAGAGATGTGTGCATTGTAAAGACTGATAAATAATAGGGAAAATGTGCAAACTGAAGCAAAACATTGGTTGAAACATGTTTAATGTTGCAAAGAGGCTCATGCCATCTTACAATAAGGTGCAGTAGCTGATGCCAATTTAACCTTCTCCAGTGCAAAGTTAGCAAAATGCCAAAGTGCTTTAAGAATCATCAGGTAGTCTATTCTGAGCCCCTCAGGAAGGACAAATGTGTTTAAAGCTTTAAATACAACAAATGTTCCATTAAACCACTACTCAGAAGAACATAGTTTTACATCCTCTCAGTCTTACGCAGCTCCATGACGTTGCAAATACTAAAAGCAGGACACACGGAGAGCAGCACTCAGATGATTTGTTGAAAGTCTTAACATGACAGAAAGTTACTCTTGTTATTTTAGGCTCATGTTTTCTGCTAATCTAACCACTGAAATGGAATCAGGAGTGCTGCCTTTAAGACTAAACCTCTACATGTTTTTCTTTCCTTCGAATGCTTTTGCGATGCATTGTGATGATTAACCAGTCTTTAATTATTAGGTTGAAGCGGTCAGTCGTAGCATGGAGGTGGATGAGGGATGTCCTGCCGTGGGAGACCTTGTGGTCGGCAGAGCAGCACAACATTCATTTGTTCCTCTGGGCCTTCTGAGCAGATTTGGTAATCTTTCCAGTGGTGGAGACCTTCTTCTCCACGCCTTTTATCACCCCGACCGCCACGGTCTGGCGCATGTCACGGACAGCGAAGCGACCTGTCCAGAGGAGACATCACACAGTGACGCGTTCAAGGTGAGTCCAGATAAAATGCAACTAATCTGAACTTACCCAGCGGAGGGTACTCGGAGAAGCTCTCCACACACATGGGCTTGCCGGGAACCATATCCACAATGGCAGCATCCCCAGACTTGAGGGATTTGGGGTTGTCCTCCAGCTTTTTGCCGGAGCGGCGATCGATCTTCTCTTTGAGCTCTGCAAACTTGCAGGCAATGTGAGCAGTGTGGCAGTCCAGCACAGGAGCATAGCCAGCACTGATCTGGCCGGGGTGGTTCAGGATTATCACCTGCAAAAACAGGTTTATGGGATTTATTTCTAATATGTTTTTATTTAGGTCAGCTCAGAATAGCAGAGATGTATCCAGGCTTTTTTTCTTTATGCTTAATAAAAACATCTGAGTCCATAAATAGTTCTGACAAAGCTTTATCTGCCAGCTATAATCTGTTTAAGTTTTTTTTTACCTGTGCGGTGAAGTTGGCAGCTTCCTGGGGGGGGTCGTTCTTGCTGTCTCCAGCCACGTTTCCACGACGAATGTCCTTGACGGACACATTCTTGACATTAAAGCCCACATTGTCTCCAGGAAGGGCTTCGGTTAGTGCCTCGTGGTGCATCTCTACAGATTTGACCTCAGTGGTCACATTAACTGGTGCAAAAGTCACCACCATGCCCGGTTTTAGTATGCCTGTTTCCACGCGGCCCACGGGGACGGTTCCAATACCTGAGGAAGATGATGTATGAAAAGAATAATGCAAGATAAATAAAAGAAATTATAATCTTATTCCCATAATCGGTTATCTTAGCGCTACATGCCTCCTATCTTGTAGACGTCTTGCAGAGGGAGACGAAGAGGTTTGTCTGTTGGACGGGTCGGGGGCTGGATGGCATCCAGAGCTTCCAGTAGTGTGGTGCCTGATGCATTGCCTTCCTTCCTACTGATCTTCCAGCCTTTAAACCACGTCATCTGGAGATGAGAGAAGAAACGTCATACTGTGATAGTGAAGCTAATTTAAAGCAGATAAATTATGCTTTTAAATCCTTTTATCATGTAAATGATAAATTTATTGTGTGTATTAAGTAGAAGCTTAATGCTTTGGTCTGAATTCCTGCGTATTCTCACTCCACACACACCTTATAACCCTGTTCTGAGGCGCGTATTCCCGCTCCACACACACCTTATAACCCTGTTCTGAGGTGTGTATTCTCGCTCCACACACACCTTATAACCC
>JBAMIG010000017.1:19888520-19901737 GCA_037177335.1 Kiunga ballochi | reverse complement strand
TTATAAGGTGTGTGTGGAGCGAGAATAAGCAGGAATTCAGACCAAAGCATTGAGCTTCTACTTTATACAGACAATAATTTAATTATTTAAATGTTAAAAAGGAAGGATTTAAAAGCAGGATGTATCCCCTGTAAACCATATTTTCTGTGCAAAGAGTGTTTTTATATCACTTACAACACAAATAGTTTTATTCCCCTTATTAAGCCGGAAAACATAATGCTGGATTGGTGACCATGTGGGGAAAATATTAAGATACGGTTTTATTTTTAAGTGGATGGTTTATTTTAGCTAATCAGAATAGAGGGGGGCAGTGGAGAAAGTGCAGAGGGAGGGTAAAAAGAAAGGTTGGAGGGAGTGAGGGAGCAGCGTACCAACATGCTGTGACTTTTATAAACCCTGCAGCATCACATTTGTATGTATCAAACTACATCTGCAGCTCAGAGTAATTAACACAAGCATCCGCTTCCCTAATTAAAAAAAAAAAAAACTATAGAAAAGCAAATGTGGATCAACTCATCTGAAACAGCAGAGGGCTCTTACACACCAAGCTGACAACCCAGTAAAAACCATTTCCAGTGTTTGCACCAGTGCAGAACGGGATGGAAGAATATACATTAGACACAGCAGTAGTGTTAGATGTGACCGCACTCTTTTCACACCACTATTGTGAAAGCGCTGTTTATTCTTCTAGAACAGCCTGAACGTGACTAATAATCTGTCTCTTCTCTGAGCGCTCTCCATCCAGTAAAAGTCAGCATACAAAGTCTTATATCCTGCTCTGTTACTTTTTCTTTTATCATTTTTACCCTGTCTCCAGTACAATCCTCTTGGATCACTTTGCTAAACCATCCAGTTTCTGTTGTGTGATGCAGCAAAGTAAAGCACAGCAGAAATTGTGAAGTGCAATTTCTGCATTTTGGAGAGTATCAACATGCCAGCAGAGCAAGTCTGAGGCACATAGTTCAGTCAGAAATTTATGGACTTCCAAGTTGCCTGGTTGCTTTTTTGTGTCTTCTCAAATTCAACAAAAAAATAACAATACCGATGGGGTTTATTTCCCAAATTATAATAAAGAGATCTACTGATGCTACAGATGCCGGATGCCTAAGTGTTACGTTGGTGCATAAGAGCCCAGAAGCAGCCATTAAACATGTGTCACTTTCCTCCCTCTTCTGTGTTGTGCATGTTTGGCTGCTTTTATCAGTGCTTAACCTGCGATGCTAACTTGGTTTAGTCAGGGTGCTTCCCGTGATGATGAGGTGAGGACCACCCATGCTGGTAAAGCCACAACCACACAAACATAACCTCACTCAAACACATGTAAACACAAAACCACGATGAATAACTCACCGGCTCATGATGAGGTTCGGTCTCCTTTCTCAAAGGAGGATCAAACTTCACCTGACCAACTGAGAGCAGAGAGGACCATGAAGTGGAGAACATGTGACGGGTGATCTGGCTGTGAAAACGGGAGCTTTGAGTGGGAAACTCACAGTTAATTTCTGACAGGGTCTTTCCCTCCCGGGTGCTCCTGCTGGTGGAACGGATACGATGAGGAACAGAGACTGGAGACTGTCAGGAAAGAGAAAGAGACGCTTTAAAAGTCATGTTGTTCAGATTACACATAATGTGGTTGTTTACACAGGACGGTATGTTTAAGAAAAACTCTTCTGCTGTTGCCTGTGGGACAGAAATGGATGACACAGCAAAACACTGCAACAGGAGGAACAAAACACAGCAAGGCATTCGAAGGAAAACACTCCCTGGCAACAGCGTCAGTGTTTGCTAGCCACACATTATGGCCTCCATGACATTTGTGGTTAAAGCTAACCTTTAGATGACATCCACTGATTAGCATCATCAAACAAATGTTGCCCTTAAAACGATAAAATGTGTTGTTTCATAGATGCACAGTTGCTCATTCACAAATCCAACCCCAACAGCTTGCATGCTCGTAGTATTTTGACACAATCCAAACCCGATTAGACTCAGCGTTTGTCACAGAAAAGGCTGAGAGGAAAGAAGAGCAATCTTACAGCATGCTCAGGAAGCACTGCGGTAGGATCATAATTCATGTCCAACACCACATTCGCAAAGAAAATCCAACCATACAACGTTTATGGTTAGTAACTGGAATAGGTCGTAAATGGTAAATCAGTGTGGCTTTCATAGAGGAGCCAAAAAAACGTTACTATTGCAAAGAAATAAGATTAACTACATGACATTTTCAGCTTTCTGTTATGTAACATGCTCTTTCTTCTTCTATGCGTTCTGCACTCAGACCTCCTTCTGAAAGTTTAGATACACACAGCTAATAAGAAGGTGTCATACATTTGGTAAATATGGATATGTGTGGGTGACTAAATAATAAAGGATAAAGGAAGATACGGCTCCAGATCCACCACTAGAATATTATCACGTTTTATGATGCATCCAGATAAACCTTTTTTCCCCTCTAAATAACATAATCCTACATGTAATCTCACTCTTAACACTCCAAATAAGGGGACAGAACAATAATTTTTAATGGCAGAGTGAGGTGAATAACATTGGGGTTTCTTCACACACGTTTCTGACCTGTGTGTGACTGACGGATCGTTGTAATCTGACATTTTTATTTTTAAAATAATCTCTGCTGGTGCTGCTGATCTTGTTCCTGTTGCACGAAAAATCACATTGACGCTGTCACAGCCATTAAGTGGCTCAGTCAGCTGATCTATCATTGTATCTATCATTTCCTCATTGTTACCTTAAATGCTTATGGATTACGCAACTGCAGCACTAATCCACCATCTGCCTGTATGTTATATACCAATACCACCTTCTGTGACAACACCAGCAACATGTGAAGGACTGGAAATGGAGTAAATCTCTATTCATTCAGTTCTGTAGTTAACCTCAAAAGGGAAAAGAAAGAAAACACAAATGGAAAACTGGTTTGTTAGAATGACATCACTGCAGCCGGCACAAGTACCTTCCTACGGGCAGCAAAACGGGGTGCACGTCGAGCACCGGGGCTTATGGGGAGGAAATGACCTCTGTACTTAAACTGAAGAGGAGGAAGTGGGGAATAAGGAGTGGGGATGAGAGGACAGGGGGAAGATAGAAAAAGCAGGGAAGAAGGAAGAGAAAGATGAGGGAAAGGAGAAGTGCTACAAGGAGAAGAGGCAAAGGATAGTCAAACACAAGGGGAGTGAAGTGAGAGAGAAACAGAGGAGGATAAAGGAAGGGTAAAGAAGAATGAGTGATGTGCCAGAAAAAAGGAGAGGAAACAGAATATGAACGTCGTCAACAACGAATTCAATAAAACATAAACTGAGAGGGGAGGAGAAGATTTAAGAAGTTAGGAGGAGAGAAAGAAGACCCAGCAAAATACAGTTATTTATGACCCGCTTCTCAACACGTTGACTAACAAACATCAGGTCCGGAAAAGGTCAAAGGTTACCTCCGGTTCAGGGTCGTCGTCATCAAAGTCATTGTAGGTGCTGTGGTCGGGGTTGCTGGCTTTGTCCAGCAGCTCGATGGCCAACGTCCGGCTGAGAGGCTGGGACACGAAGGGGTGCTGAAGACAGGAAAGACAAAGCAGAGACGCATTTATCCATCCATCCATTTTCTACTGCTTTGTCCCTAACGGGGTCGCGGGGGGGCTGGAGAGACGCAATGATCCATAAACACCTCCTACGTTCCTCACTACTTGCAATGATGTACGCTGATATATCTGCACCAAACATCAAAATAAAAAAAGGTTTTATCCGTAAATATTTATGATTAAAGGTAAAAAAAAATACACAGCTTTAAAGTGTATTAAGATATATGGATAGATTATTAATCCAGCACCCATTTAACTGATAACTACACTGATGAAGTACAGTATGTCTACAAAGGAGCAACTAGTTTTACCTGTATGTGGCGTTTCATTGCTTACCTGCAGCAGCTTCTCTGCTGTGGGCCTCTTCTTGGGGTTCTTAGTTAATGCAAGTTTGACAAAATGGTGAAAATTGTTTGTCCTGTATGAGCAGAGAGAAAAAGGACGGGTTAATTCGTGGCTGGTGTAGCTGTTAGGCCCTCAGATCGGATCAAATCAGGTTTTAACTGCTGGATTTTACAGCAGTGAGAAGCTAATGCAGGAAGAGTTGTTGTCTCACCACTTCATTTTATCTTTCAACTTCGGAGGCTGGAAGTTACTCTTGGTCATTAGGAACAGAGCCCTGATGGATAAACAGAAAACAGGCTAAATGGTTTCGTACATGGTTGTGAAAAAGCCTCGTGCCACATGCACATTTGTGAGCACACACACACACATATATACACACGACTGAAAAAACACCATCCAATCACTTTAATTGACCTGTTCTAAATGATATGTTAATCAAACAACTGCCATTTTCCTTTCTTACTGCACTGATCCCTCTCAGTAGCTTGTAAAGGCAACGAAGCTCGGCTAGCTGAAGAGCCAGCAAACTACATCAAATACGGTGAACTCTTGTTAAAAAAGCACTGAAAGTTTCTGTGCTTTGGAGGAGCAGCTTTAGGTGTGTGTGTTTTTAATCCATCATGTCCTTATAGATTAAACTTTAGATCTGCCTTGTTTTGCACATTACTGTGTATAATATTTGTAAAAAACCTCTTTTAAACTTGCATAAACAGGAACACCTAGACGACCCACCTCATTGGGTGCAGGTCAAACATAGGTGGCTGTAGTTCTGCCAGCTCTATTGCAGTAATGCCCACTGCCCAGATATCGCACAGCTGGTTGTAGCCTCCTTTCCTTTCAACAGCTGCTACCTCTGGAGCCATCCTGTGAGAAACAGAAACAGATGGTAAAGAAACAAGGCTCCGATTTTCTTGTCAGATTTCAGGAAATCTCATTGAAAAACACACAAGACAAATTCTACCAGGTTGATTTTGTCTGAATATCCCTATCATGCATTAAATCAGTCGTTAAAGTAAGCCTTACATGCAGTAAAGTGTTTTCCTCATTCACTGTACCTATAAGCAACATTAAGAGTGCTTAACTCACCAGTAAGGCGTTCCAATGAACGACTTCCTTTTGGCAAGGGTCGCTGTGATCTGGGCTGATACACCAAAGTCAGCTAAAGAGGGGTGGAAAAAAAAGCAAAAGCACATTCAAGTCAGCAAATAAGGCCTTTCAGATTCAGTCTTTTCAGGCAGAAAGGCGACTGCGGAGGCCTTACGTGTTCTCCTTACCGAGTTTAACATAGCCGTTGTCTGTCAGGAGGATGTTGGCTCCCTGTCAGAGACCAAACAAGCCACACATCAGCATTTAAACAAGGAATTACAACCAGCCTGCCTTCCTTCTTAGCTTAATTACACCTTTTCCAAAAGTTAAGGAACACTTTGTTTATTATTTCTTTGTTTTAAAAACCTTCTTGGCAATAAATGTTCATCTGAAAGCATATTGAATTTATGGTCAACCAGCCTGTTCTTCTGTGTAGTTTAGTGAAACAGATGATAAAGTATAAAAAGCCAAGATGTATTTTTAATGTAATATCTGATGGGTTTAGCAAACAGGGCTCTCCATGGCATACTGAACCTCCAGAGAATAATGATTTAGCTTTTTTAAAGGAGGTTTTTGAGGTTATGAATAAGAAGTTTGTGTAAATAAGCAGTTAAAGGATATAAAACCTACACAAAGTAGCAGGATTTACAGTGATTTTTATACCTGCAGACTAAAAGACTTGCTTCAACTCACCTTTATGTCTCTGTGCATCTTGCCTTTATTGTGCAAGTAGTATAAACCCTGTAAATTAGAATTACACAAAAAGGTTATTGGCTCTCAGTGTTACTTACTGTGCTACATTTCCCCATTTAAACATGCACAGTTTGAGATGAACCCACATTGTGCTTATTTCCCCAGTTTAAACCAATAAGAAAACATTTATATGGATATTATACCATAAAAATAGATTTTCTAAGCAACAGCAGAAGGTTTTGCATAATCCAACTTCTCTGTTTGCATCTAGAGATGAGTACCTTTATCACCTCTGCAGCATGACACAGAGGAGATGTAAAGCACAGAGGAGTTCATCTCTTAAATGTAGGAGACGCATCTGCATCACTCTAAAGTGGTAATGATTGGTCAGAGTGATCAGGAGTCTCTGTCATTACTAATTAGCAATGTAAATACGCTACAGGACACAAAAACATCATCATGCAGCTGCTGTTTATATAGAGCCCAGAACAGACTTTACCCATCTATGTAAAACTCTGTTTATCATTGAATTAAACCCGTTTGTATCAACAGCAGCTGAGGTGGGCGTACTGTATATGCTGGGAGTGAGGCGGGATTTGGCATTTAGGCTGATTCGCCCTATAAAAACATGACTGCAATGCAGACCGCCTCCTCTGCAAACCGCTGACTGCAACGAAAAAGCTCCGTAGCCAGAATCACATCAGATCAGAAGCAGCTACTAGGAGATTCATTTGTGTTTAAAGTAAAATGGGCTGCATGATATGGTAGAAAACTGACATTGCATTTGTTTCTAATTCTGGATGGAAAAATACAGGAATCAGCAACAGATGACTTGAATGGCAACCTGCTTCTTTTCCTACTTCTTTTTTTCGTCACATTTTTATTGATCTTGCATTTTTGTGAATATCACCTGTGTGGTTTTTGTCTGTATTTAAGAACTACTTGCTATCTTCTACTCCTTTACCTGCTGCGAGCCCTGAAGAAATGTTTTGTTCTACCACATGCAAACATGATTTCTGTTTTACAATGAAGGTTTTTTTTTTTAATTGTCATTGGCAACAAACAAACCTGTGTGTCAGCTACCCTTGAAATTGATGAGACCACATTGAGTTCATTGACCTTCTACACTGCAGGACTTGCGGTTTGACTACTGCACACATGTACATTGTGAGGCTTGAAGGATATACTGTGCAGCTGTAAAAGCAACTGTTTTAGCTGTGTTTATATTCCTTGCAATGTTTTCCATTCACCTTTATCTTTGCACACACTTTATTGTATTTAATTTATACTGCACAATACTATAAATAGCTGCAAAATAAAGTAAATAAATAATGCACTTCCAAGTTTTCTAGCATCGTGCAACCACATTGAGCTGAAAATGAGCTGATGCATTTTAACCAAGTTAAGAATCTGCCACCTAAATATTTATATCCACTCTAAACAAGATGGCGGCACTCAGTGCTATGTACATGTAGTATACTCTATACCTGCAGAGTCTCCCGTGACATGTAGGCAATCTGCGACTCTGACAAAGGCCCGGTTACTGAAAAAAAAGGTAGAAATTGACAAAAAAAATGAGAAAATATGGGAAAAAGAAAAGTTGCTCAGTAAGAATCACACAGTATCAGGTATTTCTTAGGCTGCATGTTGCCCCTACCATGGTAAATATCTTGTAAAGAACCACCTCCACAGTACTCCATACTGATCCATAACTTGTCCCTCCTGAACATGAAACCTTTGTGTTAGTACAAGCAGCAAATACTGCACATCTAACGTGTGCACATCTAACGTGTGCACATGCTAACGTGTGCACATGCTAACGTCTACACTCTTACCGGAGATAACTGCCAAAATAGGCCACGATGTTGGAGTGTTTACAGTCTTTCATCATTATGATCTCCTGCTGAACAACAGCAAAATCTTCACCTAAACAAAGAAAAAAAAGGATATTTGTTCATTAAATGATCTAAACTATGGCTGAGCGATGTGACCAAAATCACATATGACAATATAGCTTATTTTATATCCTCATAACAATATGCATCCACATACAGAATTCTTTGTAATTTCAATTTTTACATAGTTTAATCAAATTGCTGAGTAAAAATGCAGTTTAAAAATGATATACTAAAAAAATGAGTATGTACTAAATATTTATTTTATTTAGAAACTTTTTTCCAAGCAAGACGTGGTTGTCATAGTAACAGCTGCCATTAAACATGTAGCATTAGCATACACCGGTAGCACGTTCACCACCGGTCAACGTTACTTTCACGGCTTTTGCTTGTTGATTTTCTCTGGTCTTTGTTTTAATTACTACACTGGTGATAAAAATAAGTTCGTCACGTCAGAGTTTGTTGTTGGGATCTTGGGAGCCGGCATACTTTACAAGCAACTGTTGTCTGTTCCACGTCAGTACATTTCTATCCAATCACATCCATGTGACAGATATTGCTCCATGGTTTTAATCTTGCAGAGCATTACCTTGCTCTGAAACACGTCATCATCATGGTCTTTTCATGCATGTTAGCGTATTGCAGGGGTGTTGCCGTAAAGC
Organism: Kiunga ballochi; assembly: GCA_037177335.1. Classification (NCBI taxonomy): domain Eukaryota; kingdom Metazoa; phylum Chordata; class Actinopteri; order Atheriniformes; family Pseudomugilidae; genus Kiunga; species Kiunga ballochi. Next base: position 19,893,467 of record JBAMIG010000017.1, on the reverse strand, counting down.
GCTTTTTACGCAGCAACGCGCCTAAACAACAGAGCCTCATATAAAACCATAGAAAATGTTTATTGTATAGAAGATATATATTGTCATATCACCCAGCCCTGATACAAACTGTTGCTTCATCACTAAAAAACATAGCAGAAATTAAATGTAAGGTGACTCACCTGGTTCCAGTTTAATGACTTTGATTGCTGCCAGCTCTCCTGTGTTTACATTACGAGCCTAAAGAACAAACAGATTGAGAGAAAATGAGCTGTTAGTGACTCTGATGCAGGTAGGAAACACTTAGCAATGCTGCTCGTGACTCCACTGTGACAGATAGAATCTAGAAAAGATGCGTCTTATCTCAGTCATGATAGGCCAGCGGTAAGCCGTATTATTAGCCGGTGACAGACGCATTTCCTTCCCTTTCCATTCAGAAACTCTAAACTGCTTCTCTGTACACTTCTTTATCATCCCGAATGGGCAATTTATTTGCAGCAACACACACATAAGGAGAAATTTTGGTCTAAAACCAGTCTGGTCTGTGTTTTTAGGCTGAACAGAAGAAGACTTTGTATAACATGCGTTTGCTTTTGGGCACATTGTAGTTTTGGCAGGAGGCAGCAGTCAGAGGCAGGTAGGGAGAATGTGGTCTGGTTGGTAAATAATTACTTGTATTTCCTTACTTGAAGCTCCCAGAGACTAAGAAAACAATAAAAAGGCTTTCAGGCTCCTCTCTAATCGAACCAGCTCCCAGTGTGGGTGCAGGAGGCAGACACCACCCCTACCTTTAAAATGAAATAAGACCTTCCTCTTTAACAAATCTTACAGGTAGAGATAGTGTAGCCATCCATTAGCTAAGCAGTCACTTTTTACCCTCCCTGCTTCTTATCTTCCATGTATTAATTTATGACGTTATTAACCTATTTCTCCTCTTTGTGCAGGTCTTCATGGGAAAAAGATGCAGTGTTAATGTTGTCGCAATGTTATTCCCTCTTTCCTTTCCTTTACCAATAAGTCGAGGTGGATGGCTGCCCTGTTTGAGCCGGGTTCTGCTGGAGGTTCTGCTTCCTGTTAAAAGGATTTTTCCTTCCCACTGTCGCCTCATGCAGCTCAGGATGGGGATTGGATCAAAGTCAAGATTCGAAGCATTATTTTTCTTATCTAGACTATTTTGATGAATTGGCTCAATATGATGTGAAGCGCCCTGAGATGACACCGTCGCAAAGTAGAGTAACATGAATAAAGTTGAATTTATTTGAATACACGTCCACCACAACAATTAAATGGCATCTAAACACATGGCAAACAGGACTTCCGCCAGTCAGGATGTAAGAATCACATCTGCTGTGAAAAGAGAATACATACTCCATGAGAAGTGAGAACTTTGTTTGCGCCCATAAGAGCAAAATGTCATTTCCTGCTCGTGGACATGGTTAGGGACAGGGCCGTGTCCCCCACACTGGACAAGTGGCTCCAACAGATACCTGGAGACACATCAGACATCTCTGTCCAGAAGAGCGCAGTCCTAGGAACAGCTAAGATACTGTGTAGGATCCTCAAGCTCTCAGGACTCTGGTAGAGAACCCGAGCTTGAGATAAACAACCACCCGGCCTACCCAAGGAGATGGGAGGGAGTTTTTTTTATATATATAATGTGTGTGTGTTCAAAAGCCACTTAATGTTATATACAGTCATATTACTAAGGTTAATGGATAATTGTGTTAAATAATCAAGATCACAATTTCAATCAAAATAATCTGGATTATAATTTTTGCCATAATCAAGTAGCAGCATAATCATACCACCTTTTATCAAACCAAGTAAAAGTAAAAGAACTGAAATTTGAGTACTTGTTGATACCAATTTCAGAATAAAGTACTAATAAGTCCTATTCCAGTTCAATGACCAGAATGTCCGATGGGACACCTGAGCGATTGTGTGAGAAATCAAACGGCTGATCTTGCAGCCAGAAACTTTAAAACAAAGAAAAGTAAAAAGAAAGCACACTAGACCTCCACCATGCAGTTCAGTTTCCAGCCATACTGTGAGGAATCCTTTTTAAAAGCAGCTGGTAATTTTATACAATATGGAAGAGAAGCATTCAATTGAAGAGAAACTGGAATTATTCAGACGATGAAACACAGAGACCGATTTCTCTATAAATACCTAAATGTACTTATATTTAGTGTTGGAAGAGCAAGTGAGGAATTATACATGAAGCTCATAAATAAAAGATGAGCCTTTCAGAAGAAGCATGAATCGCTCGCCTCTTTCAGTCAGTGGACTGTGTGTGACTCTGCAAAGAATGTGAGAGAATATGAGCGAAAGAGGCCTGAGCTGATGAAACAGAGACTTTCCACACAAGCTTAAAAACACCCTGACAGTAAAGCAATGCGCTTCATCGTGCAAAATGTCCCCCAACGTGCAGAACGTTTCATTGAAAGGGAAACTCTGATACACAGATGCTTCCATTTGTTATAAATCAACCAGAAGAGAAGAAGAAATGCACAAACAAAGCTCAATGGAGTGCATCAAATATATGTGATGACCTCCGATTCCCTTAACATTTAACATTTGCAGTGATGCATAATGTGCTGACAGAGCTGTTGGCCCACATGAGCTGAGACAGGCACCCCGACTTCCCAAACCGCAACAACTGGCACGTAAATCAGATAAAACTGCACCAACAACATAACAAATTGCCCCTAAGAAGCTATGAGAACACAGGACATTGCATTTAACAAGAGATTTTACACAACAGCAGATGAAAACGTTCAACTAATCAAGTGAGGAATAAGAAGAGTGGCAGAGGATGAACGACAAGCGCAGACCCTTCACAAAAAGTGGTGGGAGGGGATAACGCACAAAGAGATGCAAAGAGAAAAGATGGAAGACATGGAAGCAGACCGGAGAGCCGAGACAGTGTCTTCAGTCAGCAGACAGACCAGATGAGTCACTCTTAGTGACAACAGCACAAAGCCTGGCTTAGTTTGATTCTTATTGTTTAGCTGTTTTGACTGGCTGGATGAAGCATCCCGTATGCTGAGAAATGAATAAATTAAATAAAAACGGTTAATGAAGCTTACATTGTGCATCAGCAAACGCCCCAGAACATGCAGTCCTATAAGTCTTCCTGCTTTTCCAAAGAGGACAGCTAAAACGTCATGTACAGCATGTGTTTCTGACCAGCATGCTGAGCAATAGGTGACTCGCAGCTCCACCACAAAGAGCAGCAGAAAGACTGACCCATCAATGCATTCAGGAACAAGATCAAATATGAACCGCCTGAAAATGGTGGCACAATAATAATCACAGTAATAATAATAATAATAATAATAATAATAATAAATAAATAAAGCATTCACACAGTAAGGCTTGGTTTATTCCAAAAGTCCACTAAATACAGAAATATTCCATCGGAGAAGGAACGAGACTTTAATAATGAGGAAATATTAGGTAGTGTTTCCTGGTAAAGAGCCACCTGCTGTGAGGATACGTGACAATAACCTGCTGATAACACAAGCTGCTGATAAAGAGTAACTTACAGAGGTTTATAAACCATAACTTTTATTAACCTTTGTATCAGAGATTTCTTTAGGCCTGTTGCTGCACGTCAAAAGAAAAAGCCTGAATGGGTGAGATTCTGGTGGGTTCTGGTCCAAAAAGCTTAAAATGTGTATTATTATTTAAATGTTTGCCCTGGAAGCTTGCTCAGCTCAGACAGCTGTGGTGCCAGCAGCATCACGTCCCCCAACGCTGCTCCCTAAAGGACATTTTCACTGATATTACTGATCCGATATTCCTTATGAGTCTTATTTTTAGGATTCATGCCTCTGCGGTCACCTCTTTTTCCTGCAAACCATCCATTTAGGAAAAAGAAGTGTCCAAATCTCACAACGGCTGCCGGGTCTTTCCTCATTCACAACCGATTACATCTATTTAACTCGGTCAGCACATGATCAGTGGGGTAAAAATCACAGCCATTCACTCTCTTCTAGTTTAACAACAATATCGCCATGGCAAAGCACCATGATAACTGTTATTTTACATTGAGAAAAGATCAGAAAGTCAGGACTTCTCAGAGAAGGGGCCAAATAAAGACCTGAATCCTACAAAATCAAGTGTTTGAAAAGAATGAAACGGATCAATCAATAGAATGTGATTTCTAATCACTTTTCATATATTAAAAAGGACAAAGTGCTTTACACATTTAAAAACACCTTTGTGACATATAAAACAATGTGTCTGAATACAGACAATAGCAGGTCAGGAAAGGCCATGTCAACGAGTTAACGAGTTACCGAGTCATCTGCACCGTGTGCCGCCAGCATGTCTCCATCCAGGCGGCCACCTCGCTGCAGGTCAGCAAGAGGCTCAATAACACAGACCCAGTCAGAACCAGTAGCCCCCAGTGCTGGAGAACACTACAGATATGGTAGAAAACAAAAAAACTACATAGGCTAAAAACATAATAAATAAATTAACTATATAGACAATAGTATAAACATTTTAATATAAAATCTATATTGTGCCTTTTTTTAAATTGGACCAACTGGTTTTTAATTAGGATGGAAACAAGAAACACTTAATTACAACTGAAAAATAAAAAATACAAAAAAAAAACCAGATTCAACTTTTTATTATTTCTTTCAAGTGAAAAATAAAAATGAAGTGTTGAAGAAGCGTGACAGTTTATCAGCAGCATTTTTTCGTGGATTATCAGGACATCACCTGATAATTAGCAGATAATTTAGTTAAATCTTTAAAGTGAAATGGTGATGTCAGTGTAAAGTCTAACTTAACCACAGAGGCTCATTAATAATATTTTCCTTTTAATACTAAAACTACTAATATTAAAAGCCAACAGAGCTGCTCCACAGCATCACTGGAGCATCAACTACAGCCTGGAGCATCAACTACCGCCTGGAGCATCAACTACAGCCTGGGGCATCAACTACAGCCTGG
>JBAMIG010000017.1:19874084-19888493 GCA_037177335.1 Kiunga ballochi | reverse complement strand
GCATCAACTACAGCCTGGGGCATCAACTACAGCCTGGAGCATCAACTACCGCCTGGAGCATCAACTACCGCCTGGAGCATCAACTACAGCCTGGAGCATCAACTACAGCCTGGAGCATCAACTACAGCCTGGGGCATCAACTACAGCCTGGAGCATCAACTACCGCCTGGAGCATCAACTACCGCCTGGAGCATCAACTACAGCCTGGAGCATCAACTACAGCCTGGAGCATCAACTACCGCCTGGAGCATCAACTACCGCCTGGAGCATCAACTACTGCAGCAGTTACTTATTAAATGGCAAGATTTCTCCAAGAGACTGAGGCGTCTTTCCAATAACCACCATGCTTCCCCGACCTTTAATGTAAGCAAAGGATGAGTTGTTATATTTAAACCACCTCATTAAAAGAGGACAAACTGAACATAAACAAGAGCAAAATTCATCAAACATCTTAATTTAGCTGGATTGTAAATGTGAAACATTGTGTTTCCTTTTTGCTCTCCCTCGGCTGGGGGGGGCAAAAATACATGTTAGACTGCAACACCTGTCTTTCAACAAAACATGCAAACACATAAACATAAAATAATCCAGAACCTCTCAGGTTTAAATGAGCGACAGGAGTTTTCCTCTGAGCGCTAAAAGCTTTCAGTAGACTGCAAAGTTATTCCCCCAGAGGAATCATTCCATCCAGCATTAGGAAACTAATTCCTTCTCTCTTAAAGAACAGGAACTCGTAAACAGGAGACATTTTCAGAAAAACATCCAAACAATTTGGACTATTTCCACAGCTTCTGTTCACGTGACCCAGTCACAGCAGGAGCTTTTCCGTTGTACTGTTGGCATGTAAGGAAGGAGGTGCAGGAGAACAGCTGTCTGTACGTGTTGCACAAACAGCTGCTTTCTTCTCAACACGCTGAGAATTAAACTCCTTGTGTTGATCTGAGTCGTGCAGATGTACTGCATGCCTTCCCAAACAACAGCAAAGGGAGCAGAAAGCAGCCTAAAGGTCACCAGCGAGGATCAGCTCTCACAAGCAAACGCTCTCAGGCACAGCAGTGGCAAAGACAATCTGCTGACACACTCAGACATCCTCTGAACTTTCCTCTCTAAGTGTTGCTTTCTCACACGCCACCACGCCTAAATCTCTACGTGAAATCAACAAGATGAAGATCAGAAAAGCTCGTTCCACATCTAATGTGATGTAAAGTCACGTCCACTTGACACGCTGCTGCTCCGGACCCATCCAAACAGCATTCACCATGGGTTTAAACATCCCTTCCCTGGTTTCCCAGGGACTACTTTAGCCTGGGGAAGACCACATTTAGGCTCATAAAAACTACAAAAACATGGCTCACCTTTCAATCCATGCATTTGCCATTTATTAGGCTTATTTATTTAGCATTTCTACACAAAAAAAGCACAGATGTACCGTTTACTTCCTGAAAGGTTGACAAAAGCATCCATGTTCAGGATTTGCTGTATGATTTTTAAATGCATGAAAAAAACGTTGCTATCTTTACATTTTAAATAAACATATGTCAGGATAAGGTGCAGAAAGCGCTTTACCCTCTGCCTCTGGCTGCCTGCTACCAGCGTCATGAAAACCGCTTTGCATTCTGGGAACTATTCACTTTTTAAATGTCTTAAAATATGCAGAGATCCACTTTGTGACTAACAGCGGTAACCACCCTTAGTTTAGACAAGTTAACCTGCTGAGTGGTGTTTTTCCAGCTCAAATGCAGCAACACTGGGTCATAAATAACACGTCTGTCTGTGGGGGAAGGTCCACTGGCTTCTTCACCTGTCCTACTATTATTTCTTCTGGGCCTTCCTGCAAAAAGAGGCGTCATCTCATCTCAACTGTGAAAGGTAGAACCCACCAGCTTCTCCCTGCTGTCACTTCATTAGTCATGCAGTATTAATAAAAGCAAATAAGACTATATTGTGTATTAAGGCTTGTGAACAAAGCTGAAATGTGCTTTAAATAGAGGGTTACGCCCTACGTGAGTACACTCTTTAGTTTAGACAGTTCAAATGCTTTAAATGACAAATCTGTCTCTATGGAGGAAGGATTTTAAAAAATACCTGGTTGGGAAGAAAACTGGTTGGTCAGACAGAAGTTCAGACAATACACAATCATTTTGAGCTTTTTAACTTTGGGTTTGTTTTTGCTTTATTAGGGAATAAACACGCCAACACCGTTCTGTGTTAAAGTAGAGACCCTTTAACAAAATGTGTGAATCACGTTTTGTACGTCTAACCATTCAGGCTGTTAATAGTTCACTGTACTAGTTGCACAAAGATAAATTCCTGCTTGGTATTGCCCATGAAAAAAAAACTTTGCCTCAGAGCTTTTCTATTTACCGACTGATCCACCTCAGAGAGCAAACAAGCAGAGACGGTGACAAAAACAGGATGGCTGTGGAGCGGGAGCTTCACTTCACTGCAGCCATCTGTGAATGTGCAGCTAAACATGTTACGTTCTGACGTCTTCCTCTGATGTGCTAACGGGGAACAATAGGGCATGAACACACACACACACACACACACACACACACACAGAGGAAGTGAAGAACCCTGCATTCCTGGACCATGGCTGCCCAGCTGTGCCCCACACACAAACACACACACACACACACACACCAAGGTCTGGCTGCATGAAATCATTGCTTCAATCACATTTCTAACTGCTAATGCTATGAGTGGTAGCAGCTAATCTTACTCAAAATAGCTACATAAAACACCAGATGCACCTTGATCTGTTTCCTCGTCTTTGTTTCCTGCATCTGAAGCCATAATGGCATCGTTTTGAGAAAACGTGCCAGCAAATACTCGGCTTTTGCTGTGTCTTCTGCAGCACAACAAGTAAAGGCAGCGATTGCAGCAATACCTCCAGAGCATGCCGTCGTAGCTTACTGCAGCACATCAAGCTCATACTTGCCTTTATTGATGCTGTTTCTGGGCCTTCTAAGTGATAATATGAACATACAAAAGAAGAGAGTTAACAGCTTCCCTTCTTCACAAATCAATACATATGATGGCTTTAACAAACATTAGCTTTAGCTTAATGCTAAGCACATGGAAGAGACAGGTGAACAAAAGTAAGCCGAGCAGTTTATAAGGCATGTTTCAAGCCTTCAAAGTTTAAAGGAGGAAAGCTACATATATGAGTGGATACTTTGACAGTAAATTTAAAGCTAAGCTCATTGATTAGGCTAAGACTAAATGACGCAATGAAACACTGATAAACTGCCCAACCTTGTTCCTTTTTACTCAACAGGCCAAGGATTGATTGTAATGATCGTATACCAGACCTCACCTTGTCTCAGGGGGGATTTAACTCAACTTAAAAGGGAGACTGTGGGATATTAAAACAATCTAAGCATGCAGAAATAGTATTCTCTGCATCTTTTCCATTCAATGTAAACAAGATATATCCTACTACCTTTTAGGCTCATTCTTCAGGGGATCAAACCTGTGATGTGGACAGAGGGCATGCCCACACACATTAGCTTCTATCACCAAAGAGACAGGCAGGACTATAAACTGTGAAGAAAACAAGCTAAAAGAGTTCATGTCTTCTTTCCTGCCCAAACATTCCTGTCCAAGCCACACTTTTTAAAATCAGTGCTAGAACCAAATATAGGCATCCATGAGGTTTACCAAATACCCCAGTGCTCCGAAGCACATCCTTTATTCCAGCGGTTACAGGTTGGAGTGCTGACCTTCAGTAAACCTCTGCGATTAAAACAAACCAGAGCATGTCCCGTCCACTCATTTTACATCGCTGTTGCATATAGGCTTTGATAATGTACTATCGGCGAGAAATTCCACCTTTGTTTTTGATAAATATGAGAACGGTTTTCTCCCTTTAAACATCTATCAGCGTCGATTTATCAGCTGTGCTCCGTCTGCAACAGGTCTGACAGGCCACTCAGCTTTCAGCTGCTGGCATGCGCAAGCTATTTCATCAGACGTATCGGTCTGCAACAAGGCAAGATACTGGCACTAAATTAGAAACAAGATAAGCCGCAATGCAGAAGGATACAATCCTGAAAACAAACCAACAAGAATTACCTGAAATACTTCAGATTTCTAGTTTTGAGACTTAATGTCAGTAACCACAGAGCCTAGAGGTTAGCTCTACATCATCTAGCTCTATTAAAACATCTAATGAATGTCCCGCCTGCCAGAGGCCTCTTACTAGCACAGCAATCTAATTAAATGCCAAAACAGTGGAACACAAACACAGCCTGGATGTTTATCTTGCATAAACTGATGGAAAAAAAAAACAATGTGCAAAGTCTCTAAAATCATTCAAATGATAAAAATATAACTAACATCCCACTTGAGTATACCAGATGGCCTTTATTTGTGTCTGAGATGATCAGCCATTGCTTTTAGCAACCTCAAACTGCATGCTAACATTTGTTTTTAAGGCAATTCTTCATGGTTTTGTGTAATAACAACTGATAAGTGACAACCTGACTGTGTTTCCCTTACTGTGCCATAAGGTTATGACTGCTATTTGTTGTGTGTGGGTTATAATAAACATGGTGATGTGGCTGTGATGTGAGTTGGGCTGCTGCTCAGGAACAGCTTTCCAGTTTGGATCCCAGCCTGTCTGCTCCCCGAGCTGGGCCTTAATGAACTAACTTATCAGTAATAATACGCTTCGCATCACACAATCTACACAGAAAAGAGTATACTGACTCCTTAATAATTAAGATGAGCTCTTGTTTTTGTCTAAACGGGCATTACTTTAATATAAAGATGATGTTTATGTTGGAGCTGCCTCAGCTCTGGGCGCTTTAGCCAAAGTATTTCTCCAGGCAAGCAGCTGTCAGACTTCGTTTTGGCTAACAGACGCTTTTAGGGCATTTTAGTTAAACCTTTGTAGTATATTAAGATTTGTGGGGAAAAAACAGAAAGGTTATGTTCCTATATATATTTCCACAAACTTCCTAAATCGTTTCTTGTTGATATTTTCCACAGTGTTCCCAAGAAATACTCTAGCGGCTGGCTAGCTTCAGCATGCTAACAGAATAGCTGCACCCATTCTCGGACAGCTAGCAAGTAAACGTTGGTTATGCGCCAAACAAGCACAAACACTCACAATTTTTTTAACAAACATTCCCAAGGATTTTTAAAGCCCCTACGTTTTCCCTATTCCAGGAATTTTCAGAAGGTCAAGCTGATTGTCCACACTATGAACAATCGATGCGTGTAAAAGTCAAAACAAAAACAGCGAAGGAACAGTAGGACAGTACAGAGCACAAGTAGAAAAACAGACAACGCAGCTCCAAACGTGAGTAAAAACACTCTGGTTGCTTTAAGAAAACAACCAAATGACGCTCACTTTTAAATAAAATGTATTACAACAACCAGAGGAGAGAAAAATAAACAGTCTTGAATGTTTGGAACGTGTGTGTCCGAAAATGGAACTCGACACAAGGTTCCCTGACTGCAGTTTTACCTTGTACACATCTCCGTATGTGCCGCTTCCTATCCGCTGGATCAGTTCGAAATCCTCTTGCGGATTCCGCCGGGACAGGTCGACACTGGAGTTCATCATTTCCACGGTCGATTACGGCGCCGATCACGCGCGGCTGACCAACTCCGACAATGTAAGGACGCTGATATTTAAGAAAAACATACGGCGTCAAAAAATCCCAGCCAGAATCCACTGTTGCTCCAACATGGCTTCCAGCTTCCATTGCGCATGCGCGACGGATATCATGGCGTAACCTCTCCATGGTGTTTGTCAAAGGAGATGAAGTTGTTGATGAAATGAATACATTTAAATATTGAATAAATTCAGTAGATTTGGATTATTAAACGTTACATTTAGATCATAAGTACATATTTTAGAACTTTTAAAAATGCTGAAAAACTGGAGGATAACACCTGTTATTAGTTAATTGTTACAAAGTGATTAACAATATAAAATAAAATAAAAAACTTTAGAGAGAAAACAGAATTTATAAAATGAATAAAAAGACTAATCTTTGTATGGCCTTGGCCCCTCAGTGTAAAACTGGGCTAAGCAGGGCTAAACAGTGGCAGATGGCACACTATGCCCCAGTTGCAGGCAGAGCCCACCAGTAAAACCTTTCCAGGTGTAAGAATTTTATCAGGGTAATATAGGAAAAAAAACTTTTTCACAAAATGACAGACACATAAAGCAATGAAAAATAAATACATTTATTTAAGATGTTCTCAGAAGAAATTAATATTCATTCTGTAGTCTGATAAATATAATTAAGATTTTACAGAAACCATAACCTGGCAAAGCAGGACTAAGGTTGACCTCTTTCTATACCACTATGATACAAAACTATAATTAGCTAATTACACATTATGATCATATTTAGTAACTTACAATTACCTCTAATTACAGGCCAGTGTGACTTACAAACCCATAGTTGTCTTTAAATTAACAAGTATGAACAAGGTAGGAACTTGTTACAATTTAACCATTGCTTGATTTTATGAAAATATTTGATATCCTAACTCTAAGATATTGGTTTTGATGATACCAAAATAACCTCCACTTTACAACAAACGTAATGTCTGTTGCGAAATTTGACAAGGTTTGATAATGTCTCAACCACAGGATTTACTGCAAGCTGTGCAGAACAAACAAACATATCTGGAAAACTATTCATAAAATCTCTCATATTTTTTTAGGTAATGTGCAAATTTTGTGTAAAAACTGATACCAGCATGACATTTAATTGCAGGTTAAGCAGATGTTGGTTGTTTACAGTATGCCAATATTAGACATCACTATTTGCTGAATCAGGAAAGCTCAAACGCTCCTGGGTAATATGGATTTAACTGTTTATAATCTGACCTCTGCTCGGCTGTCAGTATGAAAAATGCAGCTTTTAAAAGCTGCATCAAATAAAAATGATCATAAACAGGAATAATTACTCTGTAATTGTCTTTAAATAGCTTTCACGCCTCTAGTGGTGTTTAATAATGACCCACATCTTTCTGTTTCTGAACAGTTTGCTGCGTTTATTTGCATAACTTCATCCCACATCTCCTAAAACAACAGATGAAATGAATAGCATTTAGCGAACTCTGGTCCAGTTGCACCAATGTTCATTCATGTGTACCGGCAGCTTTGTCAGATGCTCTTTGAGGCGGACGGCATGAACAACATGAACATCTTTGAATTCACTTGTACAGACAAAAAAAAGGTTTACAAACCCATAGTGAGGTGTACATTTTTAATATTTTTCTGCAATAATCCACAAACAAACTAGTTTGTGTAAAAGGCAACATTCTGATCAAATGTCTGCTTTGACATATTTATGAATAAGTCCATCGATTGCTCCTAAACTGACTCTGATTGTCGTCTGATGTTTCAAAGAGGACAAAGGAGGAAGCAGACTTTGCTCAAGCTCTGCTTCTTGGGTTCGTGAGCTTCTGACACCTGGACAGGTTTGAACAGTCTGCTGCTCTGCTGAGCATTCAGACCAACTGCAGTTTTCTATCACAGCTAGAAACTTTGCTTCCTGGTTGCTTATTCTTCCCGTTTTCTTTTCCACTAGGAGTTTTTTCAGGAGACAAGACAACTGAGGACTCAGGAGGACAACCATGACCCCACCTAAACGAAGGACTCTGGAAACAGACACAATCATTATTCACAGATGAATTATAGAAGAAAATCTGTCACACAAGGTAACAAACCTCTCCATCTCTCTGAGGACGAGTGGCAGGTGGGCGGCCATGTTTGTTCTGGTGCTGAACTTCCTGCCAAATGGCAGGTCACAGATCAGAGCGTCTACGCTGGCAGTGGGCAGAGGCAGCGCTGCACACCGAGCAGCACAAACAAGCAGAGAGAGGTTTTAATTAAAACATCACAGCAGGGACCATGCTCCCACTGACAGCTGCATTTTCACACAAATATATGATATAAGACAGGAATTAAATGAAAAGTACATGCATTGTTATATATTTAAATATATCTAAGAAATTGCTGTCAGAATTTTGAGCTTTTCATTAAATTACAGTGTTATAAGGATACATGTATGATAATGGGATTCAGCTGGTTTGGGGAAAAAAGGCTTGCAGTTTCATATCAAAGTGCAGAAAATGTGCAGATTAATACATGAACAAATACTGAGGTTTGGAAACTGTAAAACACCATGTCTGTGTACATTTCACAAGATATTAAATACTTTTCTGTACAAGTACTACACAATGTAAACACTTTGTGTCCTTTGTGTGGTTTCCTACCCATGGCTGAGGCTTTCAGCAGATGTATACTGGTTCCCAGCTTTGCATATGCAATGTTCTCTTTGGCCCTCTCCAGCTGTCCATCATCAATGTCTACACCTAAGAAATAGGCGGCCTGAACAGATGACACATATTTGCAACATTATAAGAAGTTTACAACTGTTTAAAAGCACACAGGTTATCTTATCTTGGGGTTACGGTCCTTTAAAAAAAGTTTAATACAGACAAAAAGTCAATTGTATCTTATATGTTATATACAATTCCAATTTCTTTAAGGTTTTAGACTTGAGATAAATACACCAACAAGGTAAATATTTATGCTCTGACCTTGTGTTCCTGTGCGGCCTCTATGAGGATGGTTCCAACGCCACACATCGGATCAACCACACAGAAGCCTGGCTGGGAAAAAGCAGGCAGAACAATCAGCTGATCCACCACACACTGACTGACTGACTGCTTCATAGACTGACCAGTAAGCATACAAATGTAGCACACAGCAAGAATGACAGGTTTATAGCTTGGAATATGGCATTTTATAAAACGATTAAACAAAAGCAGACTACTGAAAGATACAGACCAACAGAAAGCTGGATTAATTGCACGTATTGTCCAGTAATACCATCTTAGTACCACATATGAACAAACCTATGGATACAGTAATGCTCTCTGAGATATAATAAATTATAAAGAATAAACGAGTAGGCAGTCAGCAGCTGTGAGGTTTCTACCTGTATTTCGGCTAATGCCGCCATGGCCCAGGCGACTGTGGACCTCAGACCCGCGGTTTTAATATAGCTGCGGTTAGCTAGAGGTAGCCTGAAAAGAAAACACAAAGGAAAGAGGGTAAGAGGAGCAGAGGCTTATATTCAGTACTGCTTTTTCAATCCATTACAGCTGTTTGAACAACCAGCCATCAACCAATGTTTATTATTTCTGAGGTTATACAGCACAGCCTTTTGCTGGCGAGCAACTATTGATGTAAACACAGCAGAATGACATACACCATAAAAAATTACCTTGAGAAAATGTTATATAAAACTTTCAATGATCCTTAAAAAACAAAAAGCAAATTAGGTTTTAACTTTAGAAATGATGCGTGCTGCAATAACCTGGTGAGAGGAATTCCCAGCAGGCAGTAGTCATCACTCAAATAGACATTTACCTGCAAACAAAACAACAATTAGATGTTAAAATATAGAAAACATAACAGATATCTTCAGTCAACAGCACAATCAAGGGAAGATGGTTGACTCTGGGTTAATATTAATCATCAAAACATACAACTAAATACCTAAATTCAATAAGTTTAAGTAGTTTTTTTTTAAGTACAAGGCTTACATCCAGCTGTGGGTTCTTTAGATCCACTTTCCAGCCTAGCAGTTTGCTCACACCTGCTCCCATCACTTTGCTTACTTCCTGTGGTAATACACAAACAGCATGGCGATCTGTGCACTTACTTGTGTAGATTACATCAACACTAAAAATACATGCACATATCTGTGTTTTACATACATAAAGATGTGTTCAGTTAGGAGACATAACAAGTATGTCCCTTTGACAAATGACTGTTAAGAAATGGTGTTAAACTATGCTTTTCCAGAAAGTGATGCATAGAAATTAGGTTTCCTTACCTGAGCACTGAAGCATCGGGACAGTGATCCATTGCATTTGCAGCTAATCCTAAAAGAAACTAGAGAACAGAAAGCAGCTATGGTTTGTTTCTATTGGCTTCTGTTCCATCTGTCATGTTTGTTTTAACCCAGGAACAACTTCCCAGTTATTATTTGACACAAACAATTTGAATAAAAAAAACAATAATCTTCTTACCATTTTCCACATTTCCTGAAGCCTGACTTTTTCCCAGTTCATCCACCACCTTGCCGCTCATCTCCACACTGTGCTCCAGTTCTTGACCAGCATTATCAGGATCAGATCTGCTGCTAAACTCAAAAGCCACTGCTCCCTCTGCTTCTCTCTTCTCTAACTCAGGTGCTTCCTCATTTCCGGCATCTGTTCTACCTTCATCTGTCTTTCTTCTTTTCACTGGTGTCTGCAATCTTTTCATTTCACTACTTCCCAACCCATTGTTCTGTGTACACTTATGTTTTCTAGACTCAGCAATGTCCCTCTTTCCATGTCCATCCTGTTTTCCCCTCCCTTTCCCATCTTCTCTCTCTGTTTTCTCTCCCTGGGCAGTATTTGGAGTTTGCATAGCATTTCTGTGGTCTGAAAGCTCCCTCTGCAGGTGGCTCCAGGTAATTACAGCATCAATCCACTGATTCTTGTCAGCCAACAACTTGGATTGCAGCATCGAGGCAGCTTTTGCTTTGAAGTTTACAAAGAGTACATTATAGAAATGAACCTAAAAGTCAAAACTGGTTAAAAAGTAATGTACTGATTCACATTTAGCTGTGATGGAGAATTTAAGTTATTTTTTACAAGATATCTTTTAAAGCCTTGGTCCTAGAATACATACCTGGGTTGGTGTAAGCAGACAGTCTCAAAGGTGAGTCTTGTTTCAACAGAAGAAAAAGCCTTTCTGCAGCCTTCAAACCAATAATCTGGCTGATTGTTGAAGAGGAACTGAACAACACTTTACCTGGTATATGACGCACCTATATAAAAATAAAAACATCTTATTTATGCTTATTGATGAGCTCTCTGAACATTTCTACATACATAATAAGGCACCAGCTGACAACTGTTGATTTATTGTACTTATTTAGTTTTATATGGGTATTTAAGCGCTAAAACTATTTGGCTGCCATAAACCCATATGTATGAATGAATTTATCTTTGTTTTAAAATGTTCGCGTTATTTGTATTGTCACATCTTTTGCTACTTGTTTTTATCTATATAAACCTTCAGAAAGGGGTTATGTATCATACAATTAGATTGAAGTTTACAAAAAAATTAGAATACTAATTTTTGAAAACGTATTATTCAGTTTGTGTAGAGAGTGTGACAAAAAAGAAACACATTCAGCAAAAACTGCTTAACTCATGGTTTTGTGAAAGTTGACATATTTGACTACGATTTAAAAAACTATTAGCTTAATAATCTTGTCTTTATATGTAAGTGATATAGGGCATTAAGAGTTTGCAAAAAAATATAAAAGACAAACAAAGTGATATTTAAAAAAATTTGAAAAAAAAAATCCCAAAACATCCCTTATTTCAGCAACTTAGCTTAAATGTTGCTAACATCAATGCTAACACTCACATTTTCAGCAGCTAGCTTCTTTTTCACCTCCTCAATTAAAAAACTCTCCATTCCGTTTCCAGCAGTGCAGTAGTAGTGAATAATACTTCTAACACATATCGGTTGTTCCATTTTTAAAAAAAAAAATATATAAAAAATATAAAAAAAATTTTATATGCACTACTGCAAGCGTTTAGTCATCTGTTAAACTTTACAAACCAGGCCGCCATGTTGGCTGTTTGTTTACACCGGAAACGGAAAGACGTTCCATCCGCGCCACCATATTGGATAGGTCTCCGCATTCAAACAACAGCAAACAGAAAGTTAGCAGCTATGTCTGTACTTTGTGCAACATACGGTTGCAACGACCACCGAAATATTAATAAATTATTCAAATAAGATGCTTTGTTTTCCCGTAAGATAATATGTTATAATATGTTCTTCTTACCAAGCTCTGAAATTTAAGTTTTAAGATGTTCCCAATTGATGGATAAAAGTAATTTATTTGAAAGAAGTTAATTCTGATGCCGATTTAAACTCTCAAAACGCACCCAGTAATGTTAAACCCAGCATATTTGTAATACACATTAATAATTTAACAACCAGGGACTGTATCAGAGCAGACCCTGTATTACTACTGCTGCTCCTGTGTTCTATTAGGCTACATGTTATGAGTATTTAATAATAACTAAAATGACTAGGTTCTCTTGGGGTGTTTTGTGTTATGATCAAGGGTTTCCCTGTGCACATGGAACAGATTGTTTATTAATGCATTTAAAAAATAATAATTAGAATAATAATTAGTGTGTGTGTGTCATTGTTAAATGGCATAATAAAAATACACTCTTAATCTGTGACAGTCTGTATTGTAACCACATCTCTGCCATTTGTAACAAACCACACTGCAAGAAAATCAAGTAAATACCTTTGAAGTTTAATGAGTTTTGTTGAGCATAGACTTATTTTAAGTCCAATATGATTGTTAAAAATAGTGGATCTGATCACACACATAGCGTAGCCTAATTTTATCTTCTAATATGCAGGAACAATATCATACTGACAGAATTTTTGCAGCTTTTGTTTAGACAGACAACAATTGTGCTGCAACAACAACCCTAGTGGCAGTGCCTTTTTCTCAAAACAGGAAAACTAAAAACTGCAACATACATGTGCTTTAATGAGATTCTGCACTTTCATCCAATCAACTGACAGCTCCATCCTGATATGTTCAGACACTTACCTTAAATTTCTCATGTCTCTTTATGCCTTCCCCCCATCCCTTTATTTTTCTTTTGTATTCTAATAACCCCAAACATATTTGACCCATTTCATTCAGTCTAAGAGCAACGTTCTTCTTGTTGCCTCGCACTATAAACCCTTAATGAAATCGTGTAAAGCGGGTGTGACCTGCTACCACAGTGCATAAAAATGTGAAGCGTTTTAGTAAATATGAATGTGTAACAGAAAGCATAACTTACTTAAGGCATAGGTGTTTTTCAGCATTTCATTTGAAGTTCCTCTTATAAAAACAAAACAAAGTTATAAGTAGAGCTGCATCAATAAGACTTGGAATTCAGGCCTTTAAGAGTGTTTTTTTCTTAGTTTTGTGATTATCTTTCCTTATTTCTGTAATAAAAACCTTCTGATTTTCTACTGAGAGGAGTATTGGTCACACCATGGGTCACATAATTATCATTAAACAATTCTAAGATGAACTGTATTAGGCTACAATCTAGATCATAATGACTTAATTACAGTCATTTTAACCAATGACAGTTCTGTCTACAGCTAAAGTCACATTTATTGGGTTTCTTTTCATCAAAGGCACAGTTCATGCATTCAGCCTTTGCATTACTCTGATCCAAGTTTAGTTCCTCACTGCATTAATAAGCTATGCTATTGGATGTGTTCATGTAGAAAGGAGACATTAATATTTTTTCCAACAGCTGTCATTTGCAATAATTAGCTCCTCTGGTGATGAGCGAACACAGCGGCTTCACAAAATGGATTTTGCCTGGCACAGTCACTGTGTGATGCATTACTGTACATTAAGCTTGTTTTTATTCTCCTCCACGCTCTCTGGATGGATGTGGATAAATGTAGAAAGGGGGACACAGAAACTCTTCAACAAAAGGGCATAAAAAGGAGAAAGTGGGAGTGAAAAAAATAAAATGGGACCGAAAGCAATAAAGGGAAACAAACATTAACGGGGGAAAGAAAATAGTCATTTCATTTATCATTTCATTTTTTGTGCAAAATACAAAATAACAAATATACAGGTATGACTTCAGCTTTTGGATTGACTAGTGATACTTTAAACAGCCTCACCTGCCATGGCTGCAAATCTGATGGCATCTGATCAAAGCACATTTTCTGGATCAAACATAAAAGTTAATCCATCATCCACATCTCCTGGAGAAGCTCATTATGTAGCCAAAACTCAGAAAGATCCCAGATGAATGCTAATTAACAATTTATTGCTGATTTTTCTTTATATCTAATGCTTTTCATGTATTTATGTAAAGTGCGTTGAATAGTTTTGTAGATGAAAGGTGCTATATGATATATATAAGGTTTATATATAAATAAAATTGCCATAAAAAGAAGGAAACTTAGCAAACATATAGGATATGTGCAACATAATTTGATGCATTTATATCCGTAAATGTATAACCGAACAATCATTTTTAAGTTAATGTTATCTTTTTGCAAAATCAGCCTCTGAAAACTTAAAAAAAGACAGCTTTGGTGCTGAAACACGCCTAAACAAGCAATAAAAATACACACCTAAACTGAACTATAAAAATGAAAGATTAAAATATGATGGCCTTTAGACATTTAGAGGAGACATATGATGCTTTTAAATCCTTTTAACATGTAAATCATTAATTTATTGTGTGTATAAAGTAGAAGCACAATGCTTTGGTCTGAATTCCTGCTTATTCTCGCTCCACACA
>JBAMIG010000017.1:19858497-19869067 GCA_037177335.1 Kiunga ballochi | reverse complement strand
AACACGGGGGGAACACAACCACAGTAACACGGGGAGAACACACCCCAACACGGGGGAGAACACACCCCAACACGGGGAGAACACACACACCAACACGGGGGAGAACCCACCCCAACACGGGGGAGAACCCACACTAACACAGGGAGAACCCGCACCAACACGGGGAGAACCCGCACCAACACAGGGAGAACCCACACCAACACGGGGAGAACCCGCACTAACACGGGGAGAACACACCCCAACACGGGGGAGAACCCACACTAACACGGGGGAGAACCCACACTAACACGGGGAGAACCCACACCAACACGGAGGGAACATACCAACTCCACACAGGAAGGCTGCTGCCCTTGCCGAGATGTAAACCAGCAAAGCAGCCGTGAGGCTGCGGCACTAATCTCTGCATCACCCACATGAAAATATATTTTAATCAACTGTGAGGTAAAAGTGAGATCATTTAACAGAACAGTTGTTCCACACTGCCGGGTCGGGCTCACCTTCATCCTGCTGCTCTGCCTGGCCGGGTCGGTGACCCCGAGATGATCTGAAGGTTTGATGATCTAATCGCAACCATTTCCAACACTGATGTGTGTGTGAACAGGCAAAGCAACATGTAATGATCTGATTAAAGTAAACCCAAAAGAGCTTAATGAAAACAGTTTCCTGCTTTTTAGTTTTTAAAATGTAAAAGAAATATAAAATTACAGCTCAACCATATTACACAAACTTATAATGGCTCCTTTTACATGAGAGGAAGAACCTAAAGGCAGGACTATGAATGAGAGAAGCACGTGGAGATTAACCAGGGCAGCATCAACCAAGAACAAAATGAAAAAGAACTAAAAACCTGGCAGATAGACTTGAAATCAACAGAAAAGCCAGAGAAGAGGTGGAAAAACAACAGGGATAAATATCCTGGCAGAGAACAAGGAAAACTGGGTAGAAGATCGATTGAAGGACGAATAAGTGATGAGTAGCAGGTGTGATAATCAGCAGCTAAGAAGCAGGTGTGGCATGAAAGCTGCAAGTAAAAACACACCAGTGCATAAACTAAAATAATAACATCCAGGAAATAAAAAAGCAGACTAAGAAAAAAAAATAGGACCCATCAGGAACTACAGCCACTGTTGCAGCTGGAACTAAAGTAATTGATCATCAGCCACTTTCAGCTTAAATCATTAAAAAAATGTCAGCATTTTAAATATTTAATGTTAAATGTTTCAAATATTAAGGATTGTTGCAGTTTGTGCTTGGATATATAGTTAATGTTGCCAAAATGATACCAAGACTGCAACACATAGGGTATTGCACGCTGCTACATCCATTATGTACACATATTTCTGGTCTGCCAGAGTAAAGCCCTTGTCCCAGTTAACAAAGAACATCTCTCACACCACATAAAATCCCAAATCCCTTCGCCCTATATTTTATCAAGTTAAAAAAAGTCAACATGGCTGCATTGTTCCATTTAGTTCATATAAAAAGCCAAAAGCCCTTGGCCTATATTTTAACACAGTTATTAACTTTGCAGCTATTACTCACATTTACAATTACTTTTTTTTATCGTGATACAAACACATTGATAGTACACAAGTATGAGTGGGAAAAACTGCAAATGAGTAACTCTCAGTCATCCTTATTTTTTTATAAATGAACAGATCTCAGTACTGAGATCCATTACACGGTCCTCAATCCGGCATTGTTGCACTTCCGGGTCAGTGCCACTAGGGGGCGGTGCAGCTTTGCTGCTGAGCTGCACAGAGGGGCTGGGTTGTCTTGGTGGACGTCGTTAGTGTGGGAGGAGTGGGACAGAGGAAGAAGAGGGGATGCAACGAGGAAGAAGAGGCTGTCCACAGCTCACAGACAGAAAAGAGGTGACTGAAAAGCTGTAGGAGCGTCAGTGTGAGACGTTAGGGTGCTTTTTCAGAGGATGATGATGATTAAAGAAAAATACTGCATGAGTTTGGAGTTGTATTGACATATAAATTTAATTTAAAAATAATTTCTAAATTTGTTTTTTTTTCTTTTTTTTTTTCACTGATAATAAGGTTCTCTGGGTTTTCTGACACAAATGAGGAAGATTTACCCCCTTCACCCTCTTGTACAGATATGGGCCAGCTCTTCTCATCAGAGGAGGACCTTCATCAGCTGAAGGATGCAGTTGGGTCTGTCCTCTGTGATGCCATGTTGGATGGTGGAGCGATGCCTGACCTCAGGGTCGTCCATCCTCTCCTCCTGGCCAATCACGATGAGGGTTTGGCCTCCCAGGCCTACCTTCAGGAACAACTTAAACAGGTTTGCTAGTAGTACTTACTGCAGTACTTCTTATCCAGTTATTGAACGATACAACCTATTAATCCTGTAATTGATTCAATTAAGACACATCTGATTATTTTTAGTCATATTAGTGTCAACAATTTCTCACATCACTTCTTAATTTGCTTAATTAATTAATTAATGCTTAATTTAGCATGTGATCAAGTTAAATTTGATGGCAAATTTTACTTTATTTGTAAAGTCTGAATTTCTAAGTATCTTTAAATAAAAATTAAACATAAATTGATCAAATAAACCAACATATCTGATAAAAAAATACAGAAATAATTATATCATAAATAAAATACATTAAAATAACATACTTATTCAAACAAATGCATGAATTTGAATACTCACGCTGGAGAAAAGATGTTTTAACAATGACCTTAAATACAATGCCTTTAATATTGATCTGAAATTAAAAAGCAGAAAAAGCTCTGCTTGTTCCAGGAAGTGTTACAAGCAGCAGCTTTGCTGATCTCAGTGCTGTGAGGAGACCTTAAAAGTTTAAAAGGAGGTCAGATCGGTCAGGTGATGCTGTGAAGACTGAAGACTTTGTTTACTTTTCTGAGTCTTTAAACACATTTTGATATAAAAACTTTTTTAGTCTGAGCTGGAAAGGAAGTCCAGTTGAATACATATGAGCTCAGTGTTGCGATGAAACACTACAGTAGGTGGTTTGAAATAGACTGAGTGGGTGAAACGCTCATTGATCACCTTTAAATCCACTCAGATCAGAAGTGCAGGAGGAGATAACCAGGAGTCAGATGATGCCGTTTCCGTGAGTCAGTTAGGAAGGAGAGCTTGTGGAGAATAGAGCACCGCTATGTATTAGAAATAGAGACATGCCAGTGGTTGGAAATCAGTGTGCTGTTTTTTTTTTTTTATTGAGACAAACTCAGTTCACTTATAGTGCAACATCAAACTTTCCTGTGTCTTTATTTAGCTGCAGAAGGACATCGGGAACAAGGCCCCCACCTACCTAAAAGATCTTATCGGTCGACTGTCAACCTTCTCGGACGAGCCGCGTCTTGCCAGCCTGGTGGGATTAGTGGTCACCATGGTGATGGATTTGGCCTACACGTCATCTAAACAATCATCAAGAGTAAAAAGCAGGGGGGCAGGTTCGTCGACATGCCAGGTAAAGCGCTAAATAATGAGAGAAGCGTCGAAGCAAAGAGGGTTTGCAGAAACGCTGTAAAAAAAGATGAGTGTAGATATTTACAGATGCAATTTCCCTCCAAATTCACAACATTAAGCTCAAAAGTGTTGCTAATTATAAACAAACAATCCCCAAAGTTTTATCCTTTGCATACCTATCAGAGAAAGTTTGCAGTCCAGTTTCTTTTGTGTGCTGTTAAAATCCCCCCCACAACCGCTGCCTGCTTCTTTTCCTGCATGAATAAGTTGACCTTTATGTCCCTCCTGGGCAAAACGAACATGGCAATGTTTGTTCATGGGCATGTAATCCCTGAATGTTTAAAGTTGTATTTGGAAAATAAAGATATTTTTCATTATTTTAGCTCGATGAAATGAACATTTTTACACATAATCATCTGAAAACGTTAGGAAATAAGCCATTCTGTTGGCAGATAATTCATAATCCCTGAAAACACTGCTGTTAATTCTTGGTTTGGACAGCTGTAGAAAGAAAGACGGAAACATTTCAGTACCTATAAATGAGGAAATAATAAAGAAAGATTGCACATGCTTGAAATTCCTCCTGTAGCAGAGAGTCTGGGAGTTGCAGGAGGTGATGGAGGAGTACTTGAAGCGTTGTAGGATCAGCCTGAGCGACAAAAGCAGGTTGATCCAGGATGCCGTCAGGCTCGAGGCCCAATTCAGCCTCATCCTCACCCAGCTGAAGACCTGCCTGCTGGGGGGAGACTGTGACTCAAGGTGAGCTCCGAGAACTAAACGGCACAGCGGTGCTCTGAGGAGGAAGTGTTTGATATGCTCTATAAGGACAAATGAGGCAGTTATGAGGAGTTAAATGCATTCACTCTGTTCTCCCCCAGGTCTCTGAGACACTGGGCCAGCGGAGCTGCATTTCACACCCAGATGCTGGTTCACTTGAGTCGCCTGGAGGGCAAAGCCGAGCCTCTTTCTGCGAGGGCAGCTCTTGAGCAATATAAGGAAGACCTTGCACAGATCATACCTGCCTATAGGTAAAAGCAGTCAACTAGCAGCACACATGCATGCATAGGAGAAACCTGCAAGTTGCACACCATATGGAACCTACAGCCCTTACATGAAAACGTCTCTGAATAAATTTCATCTTGCAAAAGTTGCAACCCTGAACTTTCAGCGTGCATTTAATCTTTTTGCTTGCAGCAAAGCGGGCGCAGACATGCAGTGGCTGCAACTATTTCATGTGAAGGAAATTCCCTGAAAGCTAAAAAGCATCCATTAATGAGTCTGAGAACATGCTGGGCAGGTTTTATGTTGTTTAACTGATATTTATTTTGTCTAAAGAAGGATATTTATTAGGATATATAATGAAAGAAATGAAGTTTTTATGACATCTTATCCTGTGATGTGAGCACAAATTGTCATTTTAATAATATTAAATTAATTTCTCATTTTTTCCCCTGACTTTTCATTCCAGGCGTTATAAATCCAGTACAGTCTGTGTTGGGAAATGTCGAGGGGGGGTTCTTGCTAAATCAGACCTATCTTCTGAGGTGCCAGAGGAGGGCGCCATGACGGGACTCACTGTGACAGACAGAGAGACGGGAAAGAGCGTGACCATCTCGCTGTCTCACCTGCAGGCAGAGACAGGTAAACCTGTTGATATAACCTGTGAAATCCTTCAATCAAGCTGTATAAAACTGAGTTAAACTCATCTCAACAGGGAGAAGAATGCAAGTTTCTCGGCCCGATTCTACCTCTGTGTCCTCCCATGTTAACTTGGACCTCATCACCTCAGATCAGTACGCAGAGTCGTACCTGGACCACCTGTTCTCTAACGGGGGTCCTGTGGCCGAGCTGGAGAGCTACTTTACAAAGGCCGGCGAGAGACTAAAAACCAAAGCGCCTGCAAACAAGGCAGAGGGAATAAATACAGAAGAAAGAGTGCTGGATATGGAGGTCAGAGGAGAGACGAGGGGAAGCAGCCAATCAGATGCTGGTTTAAAACTGAGCATCGTAGAGACACGTCTGGAGGAAAGCGTCGATCAAACACACCGAGGATCAACAAGCGAATAGAAGGACAAACATTGCTGCTGTGTTTCAGTTTGACTGGTTTAGGAGTAAAGCAGTGTGTCTAAGAGAGCACAAAGAAGCTGGAAATCAGTGGTATCCTAAATGCATCACTTGAGGCAGGGATTAGAAAGCTGATGCCCCGAAAAAAACTTATGGGTGCAGTGCAGCGAGAGTCTGAACAAGATAACCATGCAGGAGAAAACAAGTATCAATAAAGGATGAAAATCCTAAACACTGGGACAGAAGCAGCAGCTTCTGTAAGATTTCTCTACAGAGTCTGAAATCAGACATGTTTGATGCGAATAAAGGCATTAAAATATCATATCAGAATACTTTGTGTCAGTTCTAGTCTTAACCCAAAAATACTAAATATCATGGTTAGTTTCCAGATATTGTTAGTTCGGCTGTAATTTGCAATAAATCATGTGACTGTGATGTCATCAAACCATGGACGTGAAGTCGCTCAAAATAAAACAAATTTGTCTTATTTATGGGAAATCTTTTGTTCTTGTGGTGGATCAAAATAAACATCGGTATTAGAAATGAAAATGTAATCAAACCGTTATATCAAACATTGTCGTAAAGTGGTGGTATAAAGCACAAATAAAGTTAAATTGAATTCCTAGGCTTCACAGTTTTGCAGCAGTGTGGCCATGACCGTTTTGCTTCATGTGTTGCAGTGAGTCACACACAGGCCTCAGCAACCTGACAGAGTGAGTGAGGGCAGTAATAACATGGGGCTGTCACGGGAAGCAAAATGGAAATGTTTTCTCTCAGCTGACGGGTTCAGATTTTCATACAAATCTGATACCATGGAGAGAATCTGTCACTGAAGAGTCCGACTTGTAGAATATATGAAGAGTATTTTGGGTTTGTACTGTACCAGACCAATAAGCACAATTAGAAGCTTTTATGGTTCATATTTGGGAATTAAAGACGCACTGAAGTTGTGGCTACTTGCACATATATGCTACACGGTTACTCTGTGCTTACAGTGCAAAACTAGAGTGAGCTAAATGAGTATTTTTATTAAATCCAAACTACATCCTTGAACATAAATTTGATATTAGACAATTATGTAAAGTTATTTTTTAAATATTTAAACACACAAGAATAAAAATATTTTTAGCAAGTATCATTTCTTCTTATTACATCCAATTAGTAGAAAATTGCTTGGACTATTACATCGAGTAATTTGAAGCTGATGCAAATGTAAATGTATGCTAAGAGGCATGGCTGCATGGTGGGTAGTGATGTCACAACAAGATTCCTGGTCCAAGTCTTGACTGAAGCCAATCAGCCACAATATTTCTGCATGTTCCAGCTTTCTTCCACAGTTATATTAAGATGCATGTAGCTTAAATAACTACACAGATTTGAGGATTAAGTATGCATGGTTGTACAGTCTGGTAGTAGCAAAGCTTTAGCAGGTAGAGGCCCGGCCACGGTCATATCCTGCAGAAACTTTAGTTCTTCAGAAGACTGCTTATAACTGGAGGTTTTAATTACTGTAATTTAATCTATTAATCAGATTTTAACTGCATCTTTCCACAAAATTAAATGCAAAACCATTCTTGAACAAATACACCCCAAACCAGCACTGTCAACCCACATCCAAGTACTAATGGATCTATTCTTTTTACATAAATACTTTGCATATACATGTAAGTATGAATAACTTAAATAAGTTATCATCTAATTCTAATATTCTTAATAGATTATAAATCCCACTAGAGTAGTATGATACCATAAATGTCATTTAAATGTAATTTAATAAGTTAAATATATATAGCTTAACATTTTGACCTGCAGTTTGGAACATTTTATGTTATTTTAGCTGCTTTTTTAAAACCAAACTTACACTGAAAGGTCAAAAACAAACCCACCTGTCGGCCACCTGCTGCAGATGCAGGTGCAGGCTTTAAATTTTAAATACAGCCCACAAGGGACATGGCATGTTTCCTTAAGTGCTTTTCACTTAGAAAGGTTGAAAAGATGCTTTCATTCTTAGGAGTTGTACCGTGTGATGCAGCAGGTGGGCGAGCAGCACAGGAAGGAGCTGTTGTGTGGCGGTGCTGTAGGACTGTGCGAATGTCAGAGCAGGAGAGAGGGAGAGTGTGTGGACGTCTGCGTGGGTGTGTTGGTAGCAATGTGTGAGCATGCAGAATGATGTGGAAAAGTGAAAAGACGTGCAAAATATTGAGTCTTAATGTGAATTAAATGTGAAGGTGATGTGAAGGATTGTGTCACGTTGGGAATAAAGGAGTATGGAGATGAGTGAAATTGGGAGAGTGGTATAGGTGGTTGATGGCTTTTTTAAAGTGTTAGGTCTCGCTTGCTGTCACTGACTCATGCTTCACTGTTCTAGTAATGCTTCCTGATTGCTGTTATTACTCTCACTTTTATTCTCTTTTCCTTTTTTCTCGCTATCAAATCAGTCAAACTTTAAGATTCAGTAGCACTTATCCTTCCCATTCATTTCAGGCTTTTCACATGTTTTTCTTTTAGCCTATTGTTTGTACATTTCAATCACTCCCTGCCTTTTCTCTCCGCTCTACAATCAGCTCCTTCCATGGAAAGTTGTCCATTCATTTCAAACCTATTTTACCTCGAATCTCTTGAGCCTTTCAATCCTTCAGATATACTGCAAGGTAACAATTCTGCTATTATTGTCAAACATTTATGAAAGCTTCAAGGTAAAGGACATATTTATAGTTAAAAAGTTGCCTATGCTCCAAACAGGCAAAGCTGGAGGCTGATCAGTGAAGCTCAGGCCACCTCTGATATCTGCTTGGACACTTCAGGTGCCATATCTAGTGATTGATCGGGGGACAGAAACATCTTTCCAGATGTGCTCTGATCACCAGTACACCAATATAGTAATCACTCATCTTTTAAAGACACACTTTCTGACCTTAAAACTCTGCATTCCTGGTGTTTGATGGCACAGTCACATGTATTATGCACACTTTTGGAGCCGCTGCTGAAACTGAAACGTCTCATGATGTTACAGCTGAGTATTGCTTCACATGCTGTTCCATATATCTGCTTCTGGATATAAACACAAAGGCCGTTTTGAACCACAACTGGGGCTGATTGAGCTAAAGAAAAAAAATGCACGGAAGAGAAGAAATAGACAGAGGAGGAGATTTTGTTTTCTACTGCCTGGAAGGAGCTCACAGTTCAGGGATGAAAGACGGATGCAGAATTAACCATTGATGGGGGGTCATCAAAGAAAAGATCCATTTCATTGGACATTTATATCTGTCTGCACGTTTCTAGAGCTGACTTTATTCCTGCAAGTGAAAGTATGAACAATAAGACTGTTGAGCTGATGTTAGCATGAAGCTACGTAGCAGTGCTATTGCAGTTACAGGTACATCTCAGGAAATTAGAATAAAGTTTAATGTTCTTCATCAGTCATTCAGAATGTGAAACCCATATATCATATAGATTCAAACATTTCAACCATTTATTCCTTGAAATATTGATAATTGTGGCTTTTACATAATGAAAACCAAAATGTCTCCAGTGTCTCCAAAAATTAGAATATTGTGGAAAACTTCCATGTTGGAGAGCCATAGTGTCAGACCCTGATCAACTAATTAACTCAAAACACCTGCAAAAATATCCCGAGCCTTTAAATGCTCTCTCAGTCTGGTATTATAATTCTAATATAATTCAATATTATAATATATTCTAATTTCCTGAGATGTACCTGTATATGGCAGCACAAATCAAAGTTTCTATGTAAAAGTAGCACAAAGTCCTTACATAAAAGCAGCAACATAACAATAAAAAAAATGATCATTTTGAGCCTTTTTTAAAATCTCTGCACCCCTAAGGTTTACTTTAAGAGGTGAATGAGATCTTGCTCATTCTGGCTATTTTGACTTCTGACAATAGGAACAACTAAAAGACCATTTGATGACATTTATTATGCAGTTCCCTCCACCATGACTGACACAGCAGAGACAAGCAGAAAAAGTTAATCTGGGTCAATATTTTTGCCTTCTGTTTCACAAGATAACCATTTGCTTTAACCGCTGTCAGATAAGCAAGTTCTACTTTAGATCATGAGACGTTTAAGGTGAGCTTAAAAATGCAAGGTTTGTGTTTTAGCTTCTTAATTCATAGCTAAGGATTTTTTCAGGATCTATTTCAATAAATCAAGTTATTTATGTCCTGCCTTATATCTTTCTTGACCTCTCATGTTAAAAGTATATTTACCTTTTAACCTTGCGTTTCCATAGGCAACCGATGATGTAATACTTGTTACAATAAGAAATCTCAAACTAGACAGAGCTGCAGAAGTTGTAGGTTAACAAAATGGTGACGGCACAGAAGGCTGGTATTTGGTTAAATTTGAGATGTTGGCAAAAATAAACAGCAGTTGTTAGGTTTGCAGGTAATCAGGTGTGAACCAGGAAGGAGCAGACGGTTCTTTCAGACTGGGCATCAAATTCTCCACTCAGGTAAGACAACGATCTGGCGGTGAGTAGACTGCAGACTGGCTCTAAAGAAAGCCGGCTCAGCCAAGCAGCAGCAGGTGAGTGCATCCCCCATTACCACCAGGGAAGTGGAATCTCCAATTAAAACCACCACCAAACCCAGCAGGGCGGCTGAATCACAAGCAGGAAAACAGAACACAACAAAATAGCAGTAACAGCTACTATATTTAATTACTTTGAAGCAAATCTGTCCGACTTGCCTCCACCATTTACTCACCTATTGCAGCTTGATAACACGCGGTGTATGGATGTGCAGAAACACTTCAAAAACATAAGAAATAGGGAAAGCAGAAATGTTAATCACATGTACACATAATTAAAAAATAAGCATGTTTGGCCTTGTTTTATTGTTGCATTTTAAATGAGGATTTTCTTCATTGATGCTCTGGGATTCTGTCTTACCGACACACCGAGTTCGAGCTTAACTCGTTAAAAACTTGCAACAGAAAGATATATTTATAACATTTTGTTTAAATGAACAGAAATTGATGTGGTTTAAGGCAGATTTTGCAGTCCAGATGCAGAAATGAACCCTTTAT
>JBAMIG010000017.1:19754126-19765274 GCA_037177335.1 Kiunga ballochi | reverse complement strand
AGGAACAGTCAGTGATGTCTAATCTGGACCACAGAGGTGTTAAGCACAATAATGGAGGCGTAAAGCCCTCTGGAAGAGCAGATCATGTCAGTCACCTCAAACCTCACAATCCAGTCTTATGCATCTTAGACGAGCTTTTACTTCATAGCGTTATATTTTACTTACCTTCCAAACTGATCGGATTAAGGTGGGGATTCTGAATGACCATTATTATTATTATTATTATTAGTGGAAGATCAGAGGCCACGTAGGTCACAAACCCCTCAATGCATCTCCAGAAATAAACATGCATGTTGTGCTGTACTGCAAGGACACAAAGGCGCATAAACGATCTCGCCAAGAAAGCATTACAGAGCATGAACGATACCCTGCAGCAGTATTTAATTCCACCGAGTAACACACACACACACACACTCCCTTCCTCGAATATTGTCTTGACGGAAAAATCAATAAAATGCTTCTTAAATTCCTCAGCTTCTTGGTGAGTGAGAGACTGAGAAAGAAAGAGACCTTGGCGGACGGTTGTTCCCACTTCTCATTCATCCAATCTTTGATAAGTATGAAGGAGGGGAGATGGGTAGGACAGGAAGACCACGAGGCACGGAGCAGCATACGGGAGGCGTGGATGCAAAAATGAGCAGGAAAGCAGGAGTGGAGGTAGAAGGGTCAGCTTCAACTTTACTCTCACAAAAACAACAAAATGATAAAAGAATGAGCAACTGAAAAGGTGGAGGCGTTAATCATTTCACTAAAGATCAAAGGTTTGCACAGGAGGACAGGCAGGATGCAAGACTGAAAATGCATGACCAAAAAGGGTGAAGAGACAGAAGCAAGACAGAATTATATGTAGGATATGACAGCAGGACTGCCAGGAGGAAGGAAAGGAAGCGAGTAGGAAAAAATACAGCTGAGAAACAAACAAAAGACGGTGGATGAAATTAATGACTAATGACAGAAAGACAATAAAAATGTGATTTCTGACTACGATAGAAAGGACAGGAGGCCTGAAAATGACAGAACAAGAGATCAGAGCTCGATGAAATAAGGAAACAAGCAGTAATGTCTGACATCAGAACAAACAGGACAGGAGGAGAAAACCTCTCTGCTTTGTGCCAGTCGCATTTCAGCAGGTTAAACGGCTGAAATTAATCTGATTTTCTCCTTTCAGATCAGAAAGGCAGCAGCTACACATCTCAGCCTGTGGTTCCTCCAGAGCAAACTACGTCTCAGGCACAGAAAAAGGTGAAACAGAAGGCTGGTGAAGTTTCAGCACATCACTCATTTTAAACAGTTCCTCACTCTGCTGGCCCTTAGTTTATGTTGCAACCTTCATTTTCTCCCCAACACACCCCTCTCCCTTCCCTCATTCTCCTTTTCCCATATCTTTGATGTGTTTATCCCGCTCTCAGCCTCTTTCCCCTTTAATTACCTGCATCTAACTTATTGCTATACCGCTCTTTCCCTCAGGGCTTCGGTGCATTTCACAAAGGTCCGACCTCGCTTCTCAGCAAGCCTGCTCCGAGCCAATCAGGTTGGAAAATGAGGTTGCAGCTTGCACAAAATTACTTGTTGAAATGCCCGAGTTAAAGAATTCTGCCCCATGTTTGCTTCAGTTTCGCATTCTCTCTCCAAACAAAAAGGCCATGAGAACTCATCAGTTTCATGCAACATCCAGCTCACAAGGTTCTCTAAAAAAAACCAAACCTGTTGGTAAAAAAATATGTAAAAACTGCTTTCAAAATGGACCAGAAGGCTTTTTTCTCAGTGCATA
Source organism: Kiunga ballochi (assembly GCA_037177335.1). NCBI lineage: Eukaryota > Metazoa > Chordata > Actinopteri > Atheriniformes > Pseudomugilidae > Kiunga > Kiunga ballochi. The sequence continues at coordinate 19,763,503 of JBAMIG010000017.1, read as the reverse complement.
TAATAAACGCTCATATTTTATGTATTTTATTTTCAACAAGAGAATAAATCCACAGCAGATTTTATTCTATAAATTTAAACCCTATAAATTAAAGATGGATATCAGATTATTAAAGTTCTCCTCAGATGATTTACTTCTCTCAAAACAATGTAAACAGCAGATCAGGAAAGAGAAACCTGCTCTGAAACATTACACTCACTACAGATCCCACAGATCCTCCTCCAGCCCATCCATCATTTAAAGCTTTTTGAAGATTGATGTGTCAATTTCAGCGTCAGAGACCAAAACCTGGCTGCTTTTCTTCTTAGCCAGGTGAGGTCAAAATAAAGTGCAGAGGAAAACAGGTGATGCACCACGTTTGACCATCTTTCTTACGGCCTCTGATCGACAGGTAATCAAACGTCGTCTCGTTTCTGTCACTGGTTTAAAATAGACACCAATCAGAGCTAATTGGATACGGTGTGATTCAGGATGTACACACCAGCAGAAGGTAGAGTTCTCGTTGAGAGCTCCGCTTACCAAAAGTAGCTTTGTCCTCATTAAACACACCACGGCTGAAATGCAAACACACGCGTGACTGTTTAGCTAATTGGTGCAATCACTCACGCTCAGTGGTCACTAAATTAAAACCAGTTTTCACTGATGAGAGCTCCTTCATGGTCATTTTTCCCCACGCCAAACATGCCATGACATGAATCATTAAAGACGAGAATAGAAATGAAGCATCTGCCTCCAACAAAAGATCTGCACACAAACTGAAGAACCAGCATGGAGTACATTTCTCTGCAGCTCACCGAAGCTGTGGAGCGCTTGTGGTGAGATGCTGATGCTGCAGACAGATGCACAAATACTGCCCAAACATCGGGAGCGTCAAAATGCAGCACAGGTACAGGTATGAACCTTGCAGCCTCCATGGCAGCTCCCACACCCACACCACTGTGGATATGAAATATGAATTTGCAGAGTGGCAGATGAATAAAAGATGACGGTGCAGGCAGTGTGGAGGGACCTGTGCTGTCACATGCGAGTAAAATCAAATCTTAGCTGGGACTTCCTCTCCCTCGGTGTTTATGGGGGAATGGCAGCACGCAGCCTGTCTATGTTTAGTCTCCGGCCCTCTGCACCGGCATGCCTCGCTCACTGGTGGCTGTGCTTCATGTCCAGATGATGAGAAATATTTCAGAGCGCCAGACGTTAAGTTGTGCTTTTTACTCAACTGCAAGTGTCTCTTTTCTGGCCTGTGGGCCACTTCACCAGTACGGTTTAAAACCCACCATTTAAAGCCCAAGATATGACAAATTCCCTTTTATTTTGCATCCTTCTCTGCTTTCTTTACAGCTACATGAAGATGACATGAGGTAGAAACGGTGCTGCCAGCTGCAGTAAGCAGTTAAAGTGTCTCCTGGGCTTTTCAAAGATTTGCTGAGGTTTTATTTTTTTTACTCTTCGTTCAGCTTCCTGTTGAACACAACCTGATATGCATTCAATACCAGAAAGCATAAGATTACACTGTAATGTCACATGCTAGTGAAAAGTAAATAACCCATTAAAAAAAAAAAAAAACTTACATTTTGCAGGAAAGGCAAAATAGAAACCTTTTGATTTATATTCTTACTTTTTTTCATGGATGGAGCCTTAAAAAGGGTTAAGGGTTCAATTTTCTAACTTAAAAATATATATATATATGATTAAAGCCACAGTTTTGATGCAAGAAATCAGTTTGTTGGTGAGAAAAGAAGAAAAAAAGGTGACAATGGATAAGAAGAGTTTGACGCTCTGTTATCCAGCTAGCTGGGTCCATCTGGTCCCCTTAAGAGGCTCCAGGCTGCTCTATGTAATAATGATTGACTACAGGACACCTCGACCCTAAACATATCTATTCCTCTGCTTACTTTATGAATCAGTTTAACAAACCTAGAGGGGGGAGGTTTTATTTCAATGCATTGTATCTGCTTTACTGTAGAGATGGACACACTCACCGTCTCCTATTAAAGCCTGCACATGCAAGTGCAGAAGATTAGGACACAAAACCTGCATGTGTGGAATCAGATCCATGTTTTAATTAAGTTACTTTGAATCTATAACAAAGAACTAAAGTACAAACAGCCTGGTCTGGTCATGGTCTGCATGTTAACGTTAGCTACAGCATTTTAGCTTTAACCAAAAAAAACAAGTTTTTTTTATTTGAACGTCAGATTTTTTTGTGGGTGCAGATTTCCATGCTCAGAAGTTGCGTAACAGATTGTCCTGTTACTATATAAACAAATCTTTGTGGGACTGTCAGCCCCTGTCGGATCTTTAAACTTTCATGAAAAGCACACAGGCTAAAAAAAACTATCACATAACGTCTATTAATAAAATCATAATGCAATGGTTGAAGCAGATTCCCACACAGCAGTGAAGAGAAGAGCTGTTGTGACAATGAACGGTGCAGGCAGCTGGGAGCTCAGCTGGGAGCTCCGTATTCATGGCTGTGCATGAATTTACATCAAATTGATAAAGAAAAAAGGACCATAATGCTTCTGGCGTCTTTAATATGCACACTGGTCAGTCCTTATGATGGGTCCTGATGGTCTTTTAGAGTCAGACTGGCATTGGACCTTTCAGACTCGTCCACAAGCAGTTTTCCTGGAAAAATGTGCAAACTGTCCAGACCTGCTTTCAGCAGTTATCGGTTACCTAAAAGCACCAGATCCTTAAGGGCTCAGCTCAGTCAGCAGCTTAAAAACCTGCATATTGTGGTTTTTTCTAAGGATAACTGGATAATTAAGGCCTAAGACCTTGGTGAAAGGTACTGGGGAGCATCTCTGAATGGCTGCTCCTTTTCCGTTTCACACTGCAACATGTTGCAGAAAAACAAACTAATGTTGCTTCAGGTTTTAAGAATATTCATTAAACCCAGGTTTTAGATCGGCCTCATGCATACCACACTGCAGCTGTGTTTTGTTCCCCAGGAAGTTGGTGTGTGAGGACTCCACCATTTAGCTCACTATGCATTTGGTTTGCACGGCCGCTTACATAACCATGTTCTGAGTCCAGAAAATGTTATGTCCAACCAACACACAGATCTGCAGCCTTCAAGCAATTCAATTACACAAATTACTTTACTTTAGCTACAGTCTGTTAACTTTTCCTACTGGGAAATGACATGTTTGCAAACATGCCAAGATCTGTACACACACACACACCCTTACACAACCCAGAGGACAACCAATCCTCTGACCCGAGTCTGAGGAATGACTCCAGATAACAAGCTCGTGTCGAGTCATTCCTGTGTGCGGCTGAGATTGATCTGGAGTTTTTATCATTTATCATCATATTTCATATTTATTGTCTAGTATTCTGCTTTCTGTTCATTAAAAAAAGGAGCAGAAGAAGAAAAATAACCCGTGTTCCACAGAATGCTTCATTACTGGTCTGCATTAGTTTGCATGAACACAATCTTCCACTTCTGACTTTCAACATCCATGTAGTCACAATACAGGAAAATAAGAGCTCTGTTATGTTCAGATAATACATGCATCTTGTACCTAGAGCGAGGACAATGGGAGTGGAGGAAACCGGCATACTGATTGCCACCGTCGTGGGGATTAAAAAGCAAGTCAGACACAGCCCTCCTGCTCAGCTACACCTGCCACAGTTCAACTGTAAGCTGATATCCTGCCGAAATGTACAGGTGTGTTCCAGGATGTGTGCATCCATGATTCAGCTAATTTCCGGTTTGCATGCATACGTGTGCATGTCATGGGGGGTGGGGTGTTCCTGCAGCATCTTTGCACAAGTCCTGTCAATGTTGAGAACAAGATTTTGCAAAAGGGAAAAATAAAATATGGAGCAAAAGCAGCAGGGATGGTTACAGCAAAGCCTTGAACTGCTGATTCAGCAAAAAGCAGTTAGGTTAGAGTATTTTGGAGTCGCAGTAAGAATGAAAATACATTAAAAAGACCAAGTTGGAATAAATCTTAGATTTAATCTACAGAAAAATATGCCCAGCATTTCATTTAAATTTACTTCCATTTATCCTAATCTTGCTTAATAAAAGCCTCAAAGTTCCACAGATTTGCTGCCATTCCTAAAAAGTTTACTAATATTTTATTCCAAACTTTTACATATTTTACCTATTAAAATCATATCTAATATAAAGCTCATACTGCTTTGCTGCCATCATTAAAACCAGTGTAGGACCATTATTAAGCCTTATTTTAGAAATCAGCATAAGAGACCGTAAGGCCATCATTTCTCGTGAGAGCCCAACTGATTAATCATTATTAAATGTCCTCCTCTTTCTCCCTCCTTTTGCCTTTCAGTAGAAAAACATGACATTCTAGCAGAAATAGAAAGTGATGCTTCAGTCATAACGACCGTCTCCAGAGTAATGTGGATAAACTTTGCTTTACGCCTTCATGCACCACAGGTGTGAGGGACAAATAGACCACAGTCAATTTACCGCAGATATTTTAGAGCATGATTAAAGTAAAAGTTAAAAGATAGGGTGGAAAAAATTCAATATGGCCAACAGCGCTGCTGTCATGAGCGGTTAGCATCACTGGAAGAGGAAGGAAAGTGATGAGGAGGGACAGAATAGAAGCAGAGTGAAAGGGTTTTGATCATGCTGATATTTATTCCAAAACATAACTACAATATCTATTAGTACATTTTCACAACCTTAGGGATTGAATTCTTTAATCTAACCCACGTTAAGAGTCTGCAAACCAAATGTCTTTGCTCTCTAAAGCATTCAGGTTCTTATTAAATCCAATTGATTTGAACCATTCAATTAAAAAAAAGAAGATCTTAGTATCTGTGTCAGACTAAAAAGCTCTGAAATGCATTTAATATCCACTCCTTGGTTTAATATGTATGCATATTAAAAACTCAGACCATTCATTAAAATTATGTGAGTGATGGTTAAAGGAGACTAGAAAGGTTTATGTACATTTTTTAAACTGATCTTTTGACAGAATGATTCATAACAGCAGCTAAAAGTCTTTAAGTGAATCATGACATGACACGTCTTCATCTGGACCTCAGGAATAACAGCCCAACTGAACGTTTGCAGCCACAGTGATCATCAGATTGGGATTATTTAGGTTACACATGACTGCCTTTAGAAATACAAGTGACTTGCACATAATTCCTTCTTTCTTGCAGGATTTAGTTTGTTTGGATTTCTGGTTATGATGAACCGACTACTTTAGATTTACAAAGAAAATTCCTTCAAAAGAAAAACCAAGACTGTCCAGATAAACTAAATGCCCCAGGAAATTCCCTCAGGCCACCTTTATGCACGTATTAGAGAAAAATAACCTAATTAATCAGTGTTTACACCGGGACCCGTTAAGTAGGTCAGACCTTGCATTGTTTGTCCTCATTTAGCTGGAGCTCTGCTCGTTTGCTTTGCAGTCGCACTTATAAGTGAGTGCATCTGGCAGAAGCCCACTGTGCTCTGAAGAAAAAGAATAAAGCATTTTAGAGGTCAAATCCAGAACACAATGAAACTTTTAGGGTGTTTGCGTGTAAGCAAATGTACGAGTGCGTTTGCCTTGCAAACCGCTCGTTACACGTACTGTGCTCCAAAGACTGCTGGAAACGGACCGAGTCACTGTGTGCAACCATGATGCCCCGTTTCAGACATGCACACACACACACCATACACAATATAAATTATTCACACACTCATGCACACTGAAGCAGCAGATAAAGAAACCATCCCTTGATATCCTGCAAGCTGTTGGGAAAAACATGGTTTTAAAGTGACACTTCAGTCAATAGTTAGGATGCTAACTAGCAGCTAAAAGGATCCGTGTCTCTTCAGAGAACAGCTAATTATCACTGCATTATATTAAGCATGAAAACCAAACAGAAATCAGGTTTAAGACAAAGTGTGAAGGAAAATTTCCCAGGATGTTAGGTCCAAATATTCTACAATGCAAATATGGAGAATAATATTTTCTGATCCACATTTTAAATGAATCAAATTGTAAGTAAGTAAAAATGTATTTATATAGCGCTTTTTACAGACAGTCACAAGGTGCTTCACATAAAAAGCATAAAATACATAAAAGATACAAGACAGTGAACAAGACATAAATACATGATGGTCATAAACTCAATCTACTGAGCAGAAACAAGTCAAGCGATCATAAGGAGGGTGGAAGATCATAGATCATAAATAGTCAAATAAGCCCAATAAAAAGCTAAATCATTTAGAGCAATAGTCTATTTAACGTCTGTGATTATAAGAACTTCACACTATAGAGCACAGTAACACCATGATCGAGGGGCAACTCCGTTTAGTATCTTGGCCAAAAGTCAGGTGATCAGGGGAAGCCTGGGAATGATCTCCCAACCTTCGGCTTGAAGGGCGACTACTCTTCCTCCAGACTCACAGCCGACCGAATAAAGTGTTCGCTTGTAAAACTGCATTTTCAATCATCCTCCAGCAGATTGTTCTAGTTCAGAACCACTCACTGACTTCCTGGGATGCAACACGCAGACAGGAGGTAGATGCTATTAATATTAGTGGCTGAACCAGGACAATAGAAATGGGGAATGGAAGCAGGCCGGTCTCCGCAGGGAGAGAGATCACTGGCCTGTTTTAACTGGAATACTGCTGGGATTCAGTGGGAATTACCTGTGGGAGTAAAATGGGAAGATGGCTCTATCAGAGACTCCTAACCAGACAAAAAGGCATTTCTACCGCAGCAGCTCAGGATAACTCAGATCATCCTGTGATTGGTGCTTCGACACATGAATGTGAGAAGGTCAGACAGACCAGTCGTTGCCATGGTTACATGATTTTGAAGTTTAATTAGGGATTAAGGCAACCTGTCTACAACATTGTGCTCCTTTTTCATGACTAAGCATATTTTTGTTTAGAGCAGTGAAAGCGTGCCTGGTGTGAAAGCTAGAAAAGTATTTCTCTACATCCAACATCTAAAAAGGGTCCAATGGCTTGGTTCTGACTGGAAGTGCAGCAGACATCTAGACTTAGATATATAAAAGAGGATCAGGCTTTACTGGAAAATGTCACATGGAAGATGCAACTCTTCCATTTCCCTCTATAAGCTGATGAACTTTCTTCACCACAGCAACAACCTTTTTCTTCTGATTCGCATCTGAAATCAGATGAAACTGAATTCTGAACACTTACAGTAAAAGTGTAACCATGAGGGGACAGATGGAAAATGGGAGGGGGTAAAATAGCACATTACTACCAAACAAAGTGTATATTATAAGTAGACAGAAGGGAGAATAAAAAGAGGAATGTAGTAAGGATGGACTTCATTAACTGCATTAGAAAAAACACCAGTTGTCCCACTCTTTCCATCTCCCTGTGTGCGCTGTGTGTGTGTGTGTGAGACTGTTATGACAGATGTTGTACCATGCTGGTCACAGCAGAGAGGCTTAAAGTTCATTAGGGAGACCCCTTGACATTCAGCCTCTGATTAAAGATGCTTCTAAAACACGGGGGAATGCTGGTTGAATAATAAATACAAACCCAAGGCCTGTGTTCATAACAGGTTTGGGAGAAAGTCAGATGAAAGACACCCTGAGAGAAATGCACTAACCAGTCACAGCGGTGCATGAGGAGCTCGGAAACCCTGCATTTCACTTTAAAGCCTGGATCAGCTGAGTAGCATTACCTGAGGCGTGAAGTTCAAAGCCGGAGAACGCTGACGAGTTTCTTCACAAACCCATGTTGAATGGAGTTAAACTGACCTGAGGGACGGAGACAGAGCCACACAGAGTGTGTGTGTGTATTTAATGTTAGCCTGTGAACTCTGTTGCTCGTTGGATTTTAATTCATTCTGAAACCACCTGAGACCAAACAGGACCTTCTGCCGGTGCATTAAGGAGGCCAAACTCAAACATGCACACGCTTTTCAGTCGCTGCAGACCTGAATAGTGTCCCGATGTCCTGAACTCATCAAAAAGCTAAGTTGCATTTACTGAACAACAGAACCTCCTGCTGTCTCAGATTCTAGAAGTTCTTTCAGCCTCTGCAGAGAAATGAACCAAACCTTTTATCCCCAGTGGAACCTGATGGGAACCTGCACGAAACATTTTAACATCCTGGTAATCTTTGCTACATATATAGTGGTAAAAATAAACTTTACACCCATTGTAGTGTTTTATTCTGGGAAAAAAAAGGACAAAGAAAGATCTCTCTTTGGTTCTGGCTTCCCATGCTGCAAGAAAAAATAACCACAGTATTTTTGAAACAAACCCATCCATGTAATCAGATTACACTTCAGAAGCCTTATCCACACAGGACACTGAACACAGGAACCAGTTCCACTAAAAACATCCCAGTGCAGAACCTTAAACATTTTCTTTCAGCATTTCTCTTCCGAACAACCTGCCGTCTCCAGACGGAGCAGTAGCAGGCGGCATCTACAAAAACCTGAACTTTAAAAAACCATGTATCCGAGACCATTTTGGCAGCGTATTTTAATTAGCTTTGGTCTCTGAGGAGCCCATTTAAAGTGAGGAAATTTCAGCAGCCTTATGAGCTCGTCTCAGTTCCAGGCTTCTGTAGCCTCTAAAGGGTTCTCAATCATCTGCACTAATGCCTCCACAGTCTGACAACAAGACCTCCTGCCATCACAAACACCCTGCTATCCTCAGAGAGGATGTCTCGCATCAAACTGCAGAACACACAAACCACTGGTTCTCATCTTTAGCAGCTTTAGGACAGAATAGCTAAACCATCTCTAACAAGGCTCCTAAAAACAGAAGCTTCAGCTCTGTGGAAGAGAAACTTAATCTTCCACCATTTCCAGAGGTTTGCCCATCTCTAAAGGCTGAACCTAAATGTTAGACCTCCTGTCTGCATGGATCCTATCAAGCATAAGTTCCCCTTGTTATTTTCATGCGTTTATTGGGTATAAGAACCACCGGGGATATTTGAGCCTCCTGCAGAGACTCGACAGAGCAGGAAGAACGCCTGCTGTTCTCATACAGTCTAAAGTTTCTCTACATAAGTTCTGGGATTGAGGCTTCACTTCCTGCAGTGCCTTCCACTTCAAATTAAATCCAATTTAACCTTGTGCCCATTTAAAAAGATGCTACTAGCACCATCAAATTTCCAAAAAAGGTCATGCTGGGGTTTGTAGGACTTTCGTTTTTGGTGTTCTGGCTGCATAGACGAGCCACAAACACACTGCTGCTGCACATTGCTCTGTTTGATAACCACTAGAGGCGAGTGCAGAAATGCTGCAGCCCATCATTAATTTCCACTTTAAAGAGCAGAATGAAGAGTGACACCAGGAACCAGTGGACAGTTTGATAGAAGATGTTGAAGAAGCACGGAAGATGCTGCTTACTGCGTTATGCAACAAAAACCCTGCAGATCTATATGTTCTAATCAGGTA
>JBAMIG010000017.1:19707012-19722885 GCA_037177335.1 Kiunga ballochi | reverse complement strand
AACACGGAGAGAACCCACGCTAACACGGGGAGAACCCACGCCAACACGGAGAGAACCCACGCCAACACGGAGAGAACAAGCACACTCCACACAGAAGTGTTCCCAGCTGGAGTCCTGCCCACACCAAGATTCAAACCGGCAACCTTTTTGCTGTGAGGCCACTGTGCAGAATCACCCATATCCCCCAAAAAAAAAAAAAAAAAAAACACACACAAAAACAGAGCATGTGGTGGAAAGATGCTCCTCCGTGTCCCAGTACTCCCATTACTAAGACGCCTCTGAACCAGTAGCAAAAGGTTCCAGTAACAGCTGATTGGACGAGCAGCTAACAAAGTTGGGGATAAAATGACCGCCTGCCTAAGCTACATAAAAACTGCCATGACTGTGAGCGATGCAGTGATTGATAAAATTAAAATAAAAACCGAGGATGCAGACTAAAAGAACGCCAATGAAAATGAACGAAATGCTGCAGAATACAGAGCTTTAACATGCGGCTTAGTGTGGGGAGAAAGAAAGCATGTCTAAAATGCATTTTCCTCCCAACGGGACAGATAACACAAACCAACCTCTTAGCTGCTGGGATATCCCCCTTTATGCAAAATAAGCCACACACACAGTTCTGCAAATAACTGAAGATTAATGGACCACATTTGGCATCATTACAGTGATGTGGTATTCTATCAGCCCAGATCTGCCCAGCAGCCATTCCTTAAGATGTCTATTAATACACTTTAAAAGAAAATGAGCAAACTTGCAGAAACCAATGATTTCCTGCTGCATGTCTGTGTGCATCCATCCACCGACATCAGGCCCGTTCAGAGGCTGTGTGATAATGTGGGAGGACAATGATGAGCAAACATTAGAAAAACAAGAAATGCTGGAAGCAGAGAGATTAATGACCATCTACAGTTCCCTGGTCCTCCTAAGAGGAGCAGCAACCACGGGTGGATTGGTTCTGGTGGGCTCCTCTCAGCCACCTTTCACAGGTGATTGACCTGCTCAGTTTCATTTGAACTGCAGGGACGGAAAGGAAAAAATAAAAGAGTCAGTCCATTTTTTAATGTTGCTACCTTTAAATTAAGCATCAAAGACTGAAAATGCAAACAGAAAAAAGAAGGAAGCAGAAACAGAATCTCTATTGGCTCCACCTCCAAGTTCTGACCCATGCATGGCTAATATGCTAGACCCAGTAAGGTGAAAAATGAGGGTACTGGGATGGGTTGCCATCTTAAAGAATGAAAATGGTCCATTTGGACTCAAAGTGAACTGGAAACCAGTAACTAGTATAAAATGATACTTGAAGCAGTGAATGCAACATGAATCCTCCGCAGTGGCTCATAAGCAGGTGCAGAAGATGCGTTGGAGAACCTCGTCATCTGAATCAGATGTGTTGCACGAGGAAAACACTAAAACCTGCTGGCTCTCGTGAGCCCTGGTATAGATGCTGTCGGCTTACGATGCCAACGTTACCGGGCTAGGTTTACACCGGACCTCGTTCAGTCACATGGTGGGGTGTTGCACAGCTAGCAGGGTTTGACAGCTTCCATCTTTCCATCTCAGAGAAAAAAAGTCTCTAAATTACATTAAACTCACTTTTTCAAACAGAGTTTCCATCATTCATAAAAGCTTTTGGGCAAAATGAGCCCACATTCATGTGAACACTTTGCTCATTCATGATGGCAAAGTCACCAGTGCCCAGTTAAGCTGGGTCATGCGTTTCATCCCGGATAAAACATGGCTATGTTTAGCCTGGTGACACGGGGCACTTTGTTTTGGCATTATCGAATCATCCCTGCAACCAAAACCGACTCCGACTAACAAACTGTGGATTTATTTCCATCAGGTCAGGAAAGATGCTGGTTCCCATCTTACAACTTTTTCTGCACATACAGGAAATGAAACTTAAGCAGATTACGCCAGTTTGAGGTGCATGCAACTGAACAGTTGCACTGATGGAGCAGTTTGTCCAGATTACAAAACTATGGATGGTGAATGCTAAAAACAAATTAGCTTTTATCTCACAGCTTAATGGATGAAAAAATGGTTTGACAAATAAAAAGACTGTTAAATGCAATAATGTCAGGAGAAACTGCTTGTTGATATGTAGCGGAACAAACTTCATGTTCCGTTGAGGGGAACATTACCTGCCCATCTGTGATGAGAGTTCTGTTTACAGTAAACTAAAGGTGAACAGGGTCCTCACGGGGGGAAATAAAATGATTGTGTGGGAACAGTGGATAAACTTCTATAATTATGCAGAGAGAAGAAAAAAAAGCTACATTTTAGAGACCTAGAAGTGAAAACTGATTAAAATAGCAGGAAGTGATGGAAAAAGATAGTTATACTGATTGCATTCATGCATACGGTACTTTTCACCTTCCAACAGGATGAAAGTCAGCCTCTTCTGCCATTTAAAGGGACTCTAACCTAGCAGTGGTTACAATGCATGGCTATAAGGGTTAAAGTTAATGTGCCTGTGTGTGTGTGTGTGTGAGAGAGGATCGGTGCTTGATGCAGATCCATTGAGGTACTGATTAATCTGTTTTAAAAGAAAGATGCTGATCTGAGCACATGTCACTGCATCAGAAGCATCAGAAGCTCTTCCATTTTAAAAAAGACCTCTGGAAACAGTGGATGTGCTACACTTCCTGTGGCATGCCCACAAAACCCCCAGTGAAGTCAGCTGGAACAGCCCTTTCTGAAAAGCCTTGATGGTACCTGCCAGATGTGAGTCTTGAGGACTGGCACATCAGGGGGTGAAAAGCTGCCTCTGCGTGCCAGATTTACAGGCACTGAACTGATGTGCATCAGTCATTTGCGTTTCCAATCCATCTACATGTAGATTAAAGGTTTTATTCACGAATTGGGGAAAAAATCAGTTTCTAGTTTGTAAAAATCCATTTAAACTCTAAAAACAGGCTCCAATCACTCAAACATGTTTTGCACTGAAGCGCAAAAGAAAAAAGGTACCCAGTCCAACCTTGCTGCACAGTTTGGCGCAAAGGATGGAAGGCCTGAAGAATTGCGCAAATGCGCTTCTCAATGCTTATTATTTACAAAGAATTTTTAAAGGACCATTCCGCTGGTGCCGTGCATGGTTGGCACTTAACTTAAACACTAAACGCTTAAAGGAAAATGAACAAGCAGCAGAGAGCCTGGGTCTCTGAAACGTGCTCTGAATCCTTAACCATCACTCCTCCATAAATAGAGCCAGGCGCTTTGACTTGAACGTGGAAAGAGAGGAGAACTGAGAGGAGGAGGATGGAGATGAAGGGCGGGAATAAAGAGCTAAATTAATCAGTCTCTGCCATCTTCTGCGGCTGCCTTTTTTAAAAAGACAATGTTTAACAAGCTGTCCCTGCAACATGGGAGCCCGTTGGTTCCTAAAAATCAGTGCTCCGCTGTCTCCAAGTGACAGAAGATGAAAAGCGCAGCGTGGAAAACCTTAAGGGCAAAGATGGGATGAGGAAACGTCTCCACATCGCATCCAAACCAATCCGGCGCGCGGTGCCAAGTCCCCTTTCGGGGTTCCGAGGGAAGAGCCCGTCCCTCCTGCATCCCATTCATAACGCCTCCCTCATCCCCGACAGAAAGAACTTGCTTGCGCCACACAATGCAGCGCAAAGACACCAGAAGACCCGCAGTAAGCACCAACATCACACAAAAAGGAGACTGGAAAATGTCCTACCTTTTTCCAGATCACGCGAGTGTCCTCGACCCAGAGGGGACAGGAAAATCAGCACAATGGCTCTGCTTGTAATACAGGCAAGTAGAAGGAGTAGTAAGAGGAGGAGCAGGAGTGGTAGTAGATGTAAGCCAGTAGTGGGGAATGGTAATGGAGACGCAGGGAGCTCTTATACGCCAAACAAGACGGCGTACCCACCGAGCGACACGCGCAAAAAGGAGGGAAGAGTAGTCCGGATTCCCATGCACAGTTTTTATTTGTTGCTGTTGCCTACTCCTCTTTTCCATGCAGCGCGACCCGAGTGACCCGTATGATCGGATGACCGGAGCGGTGCTTCATCAGCAAACCCGCATTTGCTGAGACGAGGCGCGCAGCAAAGGGGACCTCTTCCTCATTCTTCCCTTCCCGGTTTCCCCCCCACCTCGCTCCGTGCAGGCGCAAAAAGAGAGAGAGACAGAGAGAGTGTGCGCGAGCGGGAGTGTGTGAGAGCCAAAGTGTCCGCATGTGAGCGGGGCTCTCCTTCGTCTGTTCCCTCGCGCACAGACTGGGGGGGGATCAGCTCGCCCTCCGCCCTCCTCCCCGTGCCGTGTGAGCGCGCGCGTCCCTCTCCCGTCACTTTTCTGTCCGTCTTGAATCGACATTAAAACATTAAAATCTTATTACCAGGATTTTTTTGGGAACGTTGCCATGTGAAAATCTGCATGCGCGAAAACTCCACGTGGCTAAAAAACAGAAATGTTATGTGGTTCCAGATTTTAATTAAAAATATATTAGTTTCAGGTTTAGTCCTGATAACCAAAAGCAGGTTTATTATATTTTTCTAGGATTTTTAGGCTTATTTGTGGGAAGTTAGAAACTGAAAGCTTTAGGAAACTTTTTGCCTTATTCAGAAAGATTAACCTAAAAAAGAAGGGATTTTATTTTGAATGTGCTCTTTAAAAGAAAAAGTAGGAGTGCGCAATAAATTAAATAGGACTAAAATAAAAGCATCACTGATAAATTTTCAGCCTTAAAACTCTGCTTTTGGTTTGTTTTGGAGATATACTGAAACATGCAGTCCTGAAAGCATTGTTGCCTCATTGTAAGGCTGACAAGCAGAACTTTTAGCCCAGAGCATCATGTGAAACTGGGTCTTTCATTTCAGTATCTTGTTCAGCCGGTTCACACACATGCCATGGCTCATTCAGTTAAAAAAAAGGAAAAAAAATGAGAAAGTGAGAAAAAATACAGCAAGACAAGAAAGTACTGACTTAATTTGACTTAAAAGGGACACAAAGACTACAATAACCCAAAGTTTGAGTTTTGCTTTAAAATAAGAGTTAAAAATGATGTTCAGACCTTTATACATTCCTTCCAGTCTTATTTTATGAATCACACTGCACAGTAAATAAATAGCTTTGAGACAATTCTGCAATAACGGTTCATTAAAAAGAAAAATAAAAACATTTAAGCTCCTTTTCCAAAGAAATTCAGGTAAATTTAAAGCGATTTTTCTGCCAAACTTGTTTAAAAAGTAACCATAATTAAGCTTGAAGAAGAAAGGACATGTGTGGTCCTGCTTTGCTGAAACTCAGCACACATGGTTAAATGTCCCCTCTTTGTCAGACCTGGTTCAAATGAACAAACCACACATTACAATCATTTCAGCTGATTTACCAGAACATAAACTGATGCCAAAAACCACCTGAACATGCAGACACATTGCCCTTATTTCACCTTACTAGCAGGGCTTAGCTGCCTCAAAATGATTATTTAGTCAGAGCTTAACTTCTCAGAGTTTAAAGGAAAGTTGTGGTGGTGAGCAGCAGAAGGTCCCAGAAGATCTAAGAAAGAGGTTTAGTAGATAAACAGCATCTGGTTAAAGAAAAAAGCTGTTTTAAGTTCCATCTTTTTGCTCCCAGTGGCATCAACGGACCAACATTAAATAAAGAAGAGTTAATTGTGGTTTCTTCACTATGGTACTAAATACATTGACTCAAACATAGACAAAGACACTTACCTCATAACAAACCGCTTCCTGAACGCTGATGGTGGGATAGACTGAGGGGGGAAATGCTTGGCTTTGCAATCAGCAAAGTCCAAAAACATCCAAGCAGAACTGGTTCAGCCACAGTGAAGCAAACCAGACAGTCTGGTAAAACGTGCCTGAAAATTGGACCGTCTCTGGACTTAATTGAGAATGAGTAACAGCTGGCTTGGCAGGTGTTTGAGTCATGTGACCTGGAAGTAAGGAGGCTAACTCTGGCTGTGTTCACTCCCTCACTCTCCACAAGCAGTGCCGCAAGAGGATGAACAGAAACAGCTGGACACACACTTTGGACACCATTTGAAGTTGCACTGATTCACAACCACGCATCAGATCCTTGTAATAAATTTGATCTTCTAAACAAACAGCAGAACATCTGTATATTAATTCCTCCGACATCAGTGCCATTGTTAGATAGGAGTAAGGGACATGGTCTGAAGAAATGTTCTGATGCAAACATGTGCACGCAAGTTTATCTTTAACAAAAAAGCAAGAAATCCACAGTTTAAACAAGTAAATGCAGCTTATTGGGCATAAAGGAGAAGAGCTAATGCACAGCTCAGACACATATTAACCCAAAGCTCTTTCAGTGTGTTAGCGGCTAACATTAGCACCAAAACATAGGACACAATCTGTGATAGTAGGTTTAATATCAATAAATAAATAGTGTTCCATCTAACTTGGTGAAGGTTTGAGTTAAAAACTTAAACATTACAAATAGTCTGACTCACTCACAAAGAAGTGACAGTGAGCAGAAACTCGTGTTTGTTTAGTGATTCCCTCACTGCCATCTTAGCTCCTCCTGGGAAGGATGGGAGGAAGGATACACCTTCAGTTCCTCCAAGCTCCTCCAGTGGTCCCACCTCCTCGCAATGCAAGAGGAAGGGCAGATTTCCAGGTCATGGCAGGAGAGAGAGTGTGAGGAAGCTTATATCTGCATTATGAAGCAAGCCGTGACAGCAGGATGTTCCTGAAAGGCGTGCACTCAGAAAGAGGAGAGCAACACTCGGGGTGGTCATACCTGAAGCAGAGAGATTAGTGAGGAGTGATGAAGATTAGCCGGCATAGAGAAGCTCACATTAGTTGACAGCGCTGACATTCCCAGGTGAGAAAAGAGCTGTAAAAAGTGTGAGAGCAGCTGTTTCAGTAATCCATCGAGATTTCTTCGGGTGATTACTGAAGCAGAAGCATCCATCAGAGAAAAAGGGTGAACTTTATCTGCAGGGTTTCAGGCTCAGACCTGAACAGACCAGGTGAGATAAATGGGGAGACGGCGTAGAAGCAGCATCATCTAAGGAATTTACTGCTATATTTATATTTAAACATCTGATAATGCGCTGATTTAGCCTTTGTTTACTTGTGGTATTTGCTGTGTTTAGTTATTTGTCTTAATTATTTCTCTTCAAGCCTTTAAGAAAAAACAGTCAGTTTTAATCCAGCAGGTATTTCTGCATCAGTAGCTAACATGTTGCATTAATGTTGATATTAGACAATATACTGGAGCGTAACCATGAAGAGTTAAGAGTCTTTTATGCCAAACATAAAAGAAAAAAGGGAAGTGGGTAAAAAAATCATCACAATCTATCATAGATCACATTTTAAGGTCTTGTTATTTACCTTAGTGGTCTTATAAAGACTTTGCCTGTTTGTTTTTTAGGAATCAAACCAAACAGTATCTCAGGCTGTGAAACAAAAGCACCACTGAAAAGCTCATGTTACAGAGAGGATGCTCATTCAGAGCCTCAGAAAACTGCCACGGTTTGTGAAGAGTGACAGAAAAACAAGCGGTGGCTGTAAACTGTTTAATAGCTGGAGGAGTGTGGGACAAAGTGATCAGGAGCTGTGAAAACAGAGCAGAAGAAAAGAGTAGCTGGAGTTTGAAGTGAACGGCTGGTTCCAGGTGTTATGAAAGCCTCATCCACCAAACAGAGGATTGTCAGCGTGATTGACAGACAGGGGGGCTGACAATGGTCCAAGAAGTCTCAAGGAACCCTCTCGGGCTTCAGGGAGCCATTAGTTGATGTCCCTAAAAGATGACAAGCCGAGATCCCACTGATCCTGCCTGTCGGTACAAACTTCATCTGCTGATTTGCCAAAGGCTCAGCAGGCTGATGGCCCGGTATGGTGAATGTGACACATAAGGAACAGGAAACCACAAACGTAGCCTCCACATGGCTCTGTGATTCACACAGGAAGGTTTTTCCTGCTAATTTATTATCGACTAAATCCACAGCACAGGATGCCTCCTCAGAGCGTTACTGCCAATCAGAACATGCTGCTGACACTGCAGAAACTCGGCATCACGGAAATGTGACTTAAACAACACAACATATGGTGGCTGTGTAGCTGGAAAGGTTTAGCGCTGATGCAGCTGCCGTGTGGGGACGCACGAGTCGGGGAAACAGTCTCTGCTAATTAATCCTCTTGTGCCATGTTTCCCAGAAAAGTGAGTCGTTGTGTGAACTCTGTTCATGGAGCCATTTCCAAACCCTAACGTGTTGGGGTGAAGCATGGAAGCCGTGTTTTTATAGTTTATAATCAAACGTTTTGTTCTTGTGTTTCAGGAGAAATCTTCAGACTGGGGTCATTTTGGTGTAAAGTCCAGAGAGAGCAGCCTGAGAGGCGTGCAGCTTCCCTGCAGGGCTTCGTTTTATCAGCCTGTCACCGTCATTATGATAATGCTGCTGTTTGGATAAAGGATCATTTGCATTTTTGTATAATTTGGATGTGAAAGTGTAAAATACGGGAAAGACCTTTTGCTAAAGATGGCAATCTATATGCAGCTACAAAGAAAACACACACACACACACAGAAGTAATAATTATAAAGCTGATTATAATGGAGGAAACTTAGTTAAAGGACTATCCATAAGTTATTGCAGATTAGCTGCATCATAATTAGGTTTGCAGCAGTTGTGCATCAGATTTATTGTCTTATTTCATTCCTGATTTTTTGTGGGGGATGGAGTGTGTTTGGTACTCATCTCATTTCCTGCTGATCATATTTGACTTTTTATTTTGGGGTTGATAATAAACCCATCTGCAGCTCCACTTGGTTTCCAGTAAACAAGGAGAATGTCCAAAGTGGATAAAAGGTAGCTGATGGTAAAAAGTATTGGGTTAAATGAGCCTTTTTCTATGTCCAGCTTGCTGGGACGTGTCTGGACCCTCATATTCTGTCTTGCTGTAAACGTTTCACAGTTTGGTCCTGATTGATATGATAGCATCACACAGTTGCTGCAGGTTTGTCCTAAAAATGCTCTGGTGGACACCTAAAGATAATTTGAGGTGTGTTACATGTTTTCCCAAAAACTCTATTCTAAGTTTACAATTACATCAGAACCCGGCGGCCTGAGTTCTGATGAGGACGGGACCAGTTTTAAAACAGCTGCAGTGACTCTACGGGCATTTCAGGGTTGATTTTAAAGGATTTTTAGTTTACTTAGTGTGGAGATTAAATTCACCAACAGGACAATAAATTCCCTTAAACTCCTCCTTCCAGCAGGCACTTTTTTATTTGATGTTATGTCCGTTTCTACCTGCCGGGTCGTAACAGATCTACTTTTAGGATACGAGTCCTCGTGGATCCTGAGGTCCTCTGGTACCGGGCCCTTTGTTCTAAAGCTGAGGACCCAAACTTACTTTTTACCACTGCCAGAGAGCCTCAGGTCTGCAGAGACTGATGAGGCTCAAGATCTGTCCTTTTAGCTTAGCTTTTAACTGAAATGAATGTTTATTGATTCTCTTTTTTTGTGTCTGATTTTAGTAGATTTTATTGCAATATTTTATATTAATAAATTACTTAATAGTATTTTTATACTTTTCCTCTTATCTTCTTATTGTTTTTATATGAATTACATTATTTAATTACTTCTAATCTCCAGTGTCTTCCTCATGGGGCTCCTCATCACCTGGTCAGCATGGTTTGTTGCCATGGTTTCTGGGGGCGATGCACTGCAACCCCGTAGCAGCGGTTACGGACCCTGGCTTACCTGAAGTGATGTCCTGTTGTTTGGCTGCTTCCTGGTGGGAATGGGATCCCCATTTCCTCATAGTGGTGTCAAGCCAGGTGATTAAATCTATCCACAAGTTTTATCTACTCTTTAGTTAAGAGAAAAAAGATTGATGTTATTGTTGTCTATTAATTTATTTATTCATTCATTCGTTTTCTATACCACATAGAGAATGAGAAGACTTGCAATGATCAACTGGAACAACTGTGCAACCAAACCAGAAGGAATAGAGAGCTGCTCCACAAGACCAAGACCAAAAAGGCTTTTTAGAGAAAAAAAAGAAGACAATCATCAGGAGCAGAAGAAAAATGGAGAAAATGCTAAAAAACAGGAACTTGCATTCAGAAAGTGCAGACCTGCACTGAGGAGTTCATTATTATCATCCTACATTCATTTTGTATAAACTGTTAGATTAGCTAGTAATAAAACACACTTTTAGTATTTAATAATATTATAAAAGATAAAATAGTCATTAAAAAATAGCTATACTATTACATATTATGTAATCCTTAAAAATCCTTTTTAAGATTCCTGTGTTCATAATCCAGCCGGGTCGCTCCCAAAGTTTAATAGAATCGACGTTTGACCAAGACCCACTTTTACAAAATAAAAATAAATAAATCACAATAATCCACCGAGTAGTTTTGCACAATTACAAAAAATAAAAGCAAACAAAAAGAAAAACAGTAAAAAAAAAAAAAAAACTAGTGCTGTGATGCTTACACGGTAACACAATGACTATACAAGCATGCACAAAATGCCACTTATCTCCTTCTCATTAGAGAGGATGAAAACAGAAATGAAAATGAAGGTCTGTGTATGGCGGCGGGAGGAAGTACCCGGAGAGAAGCCATGCTAACACGGTGAGCAAACTCACAAAAAGGCAACTACCTGAACCGAGATTCAAAGTCAACATTTACATCAAATATCAGCTGGATGCAAAATGCAGTGACTGGATAGGCTCCATGTTTATTATCAACATCAATATTTATTCAAAAACTTTATATCATGTGAGCATGGAGGGAGGATATCACGTATTTAACCAGGGTATGGAACTGAGGGGAATAATCTTGCCAAAGGGAATATCTACAAAACAGTGCTGAGTATCTCACCATATCACACACACACACACACACACACATACACACTTCCTTATTCCTGTCTCACAGCCTCACAGTTCAGAAAATGGCCTCACAGTTCAGAAAATGTCCTGCTTGACATGTTCACCCAACTTTGACCCACAGTCCCTTTCTTGCCTTGTCTATAACTGTATAAGTGCATCGGTGCACATTTAATAATAACATGTGAAGCTAGCGCACAGCTTTTTATATGAGCTAAAGTATGTTTCAGACCAAAGTAATCAAACTGACTGAATACAAGCTGTAAGCTAAATGCTAATGCTTGCAATAATACTTCCAAATGTATGTTTAATTACACAACCACACAAAAAAAGTACCAAAATGCAAAGATATTAATATTTACACACATTTTTTACCTTCAACCTCATAAATAGATTTTTTTTTAATTTAAAAAAAGGTTTTCAAAACAGAGAAATGGTTGCAGTGCATGCGTGCATGCAGACTGCCTGACGTGCACAGAGAAAACAGCATTTACACAGCGATCAGTTCACAAGTCCTGAAGCGATTTTGAGACGCTTCACGCTTCTGGGAGCATCACAGTCTGCACTTTTACATGATAGATGGTCAATGAAATGAAACAGAAAAGACTTTATTCCACCCAGAGGGAAATTCAGTATTAGACCATCGGAAGGATTTGAAGGCTCTGGTGGCTTTAAATCACTGTAATTGTGCATAGACTATTTCTCTTTGTATAAGCCTTACTGAACACAAAACTATTCATTTGAGGAGGATGGCTGCACGCTGGTGCAGTTGGTCTCTGTGGCCATATGCCAAGAAGGTTGCTGGTTTGAACCTCGGCAGGGGGCGGGGTTTGGTTACAAACAGGAGACCTTTCTATGTGGAGTTTGCATGTTCTCCCTGTGTTAGCATGCGTTCTCTCTGGGTACTCCTGCTTCCTCCCACCATACTAAGTTATTCTAGATTCTCCATTGGAGTGAGTGTGTGGTTGTGTGTCTTTCTGTGTTGGCTCTGCGATGGACAGGCGAGCTGGGTTTACCTTGTCTCTCGCTGCAATGGCTGCTGGGATAGGTTCCAGCTAACAGCAACACTGAATTGGATTAGCGTATAGGACAAAGGATGGATGGATGGATGGACGGACGGATATAATGTTTGTCCATGTAGAATTTTTTCCTGTTTAAGTTCCACAATTTGCACTTGAAGAGACGTTTGCATGTAACCGGTTATACACAAAATGCTTTTTATGATGTATTGCACATTCAAATACCCAAAATTACACTCAAATCCATTCACACAGTTTGCAAATAATATATTAGTAGAGCTCCATTGTACACATATTCAGACACCAGTTTCTCTTTGTTTGAATCCTGCTTTAGTTTCTCCATGAATTGTCCTTCAGCACGTGGTCGATATGCTTCAGCGAGTGATGCCTACTTAACCCTGCATCACCTCTGAAGTGCTCACTGGTGTAAGAGTCACTTGTAAGTCACTTTGGATAAAGGGATCTGTTAAATTAATAAATGTAATATAAATGATGACCATGACATCCATCTGTTCTGAACATCCACATTGTTTTGTTCAGGGTCACAAGGAGCTGGAAGCTGTCCAATCTGACATGAGGCATGAGACAAGAGGCAGGGTGTCCCCTGATCAGGCTGCTCGGCCATCACAGAGAGGCGGATAACGAATGCTTTTTGTCTGTGGAAAGAAGCACAAACATTGGAGGAAAAACTCGTGCATGCACATGAAGCCCATGCAAGCCAGACACAAACTGACCCAAGTCCAGATAATAAATCTGTCTCATGCAACAGTGCATATTATTCTACATAAAGGTGTTAGACTACTCTCTGACATGAACCTTTACACCTGTTGTTGTTGCTACTTTTTGGTCTGACTTTTGATTTGAATCTGTCCTCTAAATGTAGGCCATGTGTTAATGCAGGGCATAATGAATCAAATTACATTTTTACAGGAATATTTGATATCTACTAGTAATTAGGACAACTATATGTGAAATGTCAAAATGATATTTAAATGTAATGGGGATAAAGAATAAAGTATTTTATACCAAACTATTGTTTTAAAAATGTGAGTAATTCTAACTACTATTTATAACAACTTAATGTTATCACCTAAACTCATCAATGTATCTTCACTGAATGTGATACAATAACATGCATTAAAGAAAGAAAATGTACAAATAAAATAACTAATATTATATCTTGAAGTCAAATCTCAATCATTACATGAGAATGAGAATCTGGTAGCAACTGTAAGAACATTTTACAACCAATGCCCAAAAAATAATCCTGATTTATGGAACATGAAGAGAAGAGAAACCAATCTTCTGTGTATTCTATGTGCATAAAACAATAGTTGCAATAAAAACAGTCTTTTGACACATTTTAGCTGCTATAACTGGCTTTACTTATTTTTTCCTCCTGTCATCAGGAACACTTTCTCTTTAGAGCTAGTGCCGCTAACTAGTGGCAAAAAGCAACGCTAACAGTGGCTAACAGTGGCTAACAGTGGCTAACAGTGGCTAACAGGGTCTTCAGTCAGAAATTTAGGAACAAAGAATGAGAAGATAAACAACAGAAACTTTAGTAGATTAAAAATCAATGCTCATTGTGTTATTTTGTCAGGTGAAGAATCGAAGCAGTTTGGCAGTTCTGAGGGAAGATGATGAAGATGAAGATGGCAGTTGGAGAGGCAGGTAAACTTTAGTACTTGAATTTTAATTAGGTCTATATAATAATTAAAACGTCATTGTGTGGCATACTGAAATATTTACATGACCTTCATATATCATTGTGCAGACTTAAAAAGGCGTAATCGTTTGGTACAGATTCCTGTAATCATCATTTTATATAAAATGTCATATTTTTCATATAAAAAGAAAACACTTTTCAATATTCAATGAGAAAAGCTGGTGCAGGAGGGTGGGGGAAGCAGCAAGTAGAGATGAGCAAAATGCAAATGCAAAAACAGAAACGTGTTGCAAAAACAGGAAAAAACTGCAGATACAGGAAAAAACTGCAAATACAGAGTGCTGCATGGAGTAAAACTACTGCAGGAAAAAGGAAACGCTGGTGACATTAGCAAAGTTCCTACTATGTTTACGTCAACCATTAAAATCAACAGGTCTTCTTTTTAGACATTTATTCCAATATTAAGGTCAAATGTGTTTTTAAAAAAAACCTTTATGTGGTTTCCCTCCCAGAGCTCAAATTACCCAGCAGCACCTCTGTTCCTCTCATCCCTGCTATGTTAGTGAATGTGCAGTGTTTTCTCTGTGTAGCTGATTTTAATGTAGGCAGCATTTTGATATTTATGTACTTGAAACACTTTACTATTTTTGCATGACGTTTCTGTTCTTGCAGTGCTTTTCTATATTTGCAGGTGTTTTCTGTTCTTGCATATTGTTTCTGTATTTGCAGCTTTTCTTGTTGATTTAGTGCATTTAGACCCATGGGCATGTTTTAACGTGTTTTAAGTCAGACTGTAATCAGTTTTGTTTTAAAATGATTACAGCTTTAAAGATAGAAATGCACTAAATGATTTCCATCAAAAAGGGAAAAAAACAGACAGACAGACACACACACACACACACACACAGACACTAATACTAATACTTTTAGGGCTTCTGTTGGCCACTTTAACGTCCCTACAGATGCTTAAAAAACCCTTCATCATAGTAGAGCAATGAGTATGTAATGCTGGCTAAAAGCACGTATTTCTGTGTTCAACCAGCATTTTCAATCATTTAAGTAAATAAAGAATAATTTAACTAAATGATAAAGATTCATGACTGGAGATTATTAAGTAAAAAGCATTGAATATGTGAGAATCCGATTAGGCAAAAAAAAACAGGAAACAAAGCAAGAGCTAAGAGCAAAGGGAACCCATGAGAAAAATCAGTAGGCTTATTGAAAGGTTGTCCTTGCAGAGCTGAAAAGGTTTCTGCAGGGCAGCGATGATCAGGCTGACGAACTGGATTAGTCTGAAATGTCAGGAGGGGGAAAACTGTAACAGAGGTGAAATAAAAGAGGGGAGAGTATTAGACATCAGCTGTGAGGACCAACCAGCCTGCAGTTGGCTGTGTCCTTAAATACAGACAGAGATCATATTTAAATGTACACACAGGAGCTATGCGTGGAATGGACACCCATCCTTTTCCTGCTCCTTGGAGAGACGCTGCCAAGACATGCAGCTGGTTAGGACACTTCCAACCATACATTTAAGGCCAGATATAACAGCGTATCAGCGATGTGACTCAGCAGGCCGAGGCTTCGGACTGACAGCACAGTCACCCGGGTCATTTAAGTGCATCCGACCAGGATGTGAGGAAATAGATGTTTTAGGAATGAAACTTTCCTCTCAGTGAGATGAAAAACACTAATAGCTACTTTCAGTCCTGATGATGTCCACCAAAGCTGCAAAAAAGGTGATCACTTGGTTTATTTTATCAGTAAAACAACATAGATGTGACAGAGGCAGCCTACAAATATGTGAAATATTTGATAAAGTTCTCACCATGATGCTGCAGTGTGTCCATGAAAAGAACAGCCAAGTCCACCATTTCATGCTCTCACACCTGCAGCCATTCTTCTGTTATTGGGGACGGCTTAAAATAAGGATACTATTTTGGGGAGGGGGGGGGGCTAGGAGGGACTGTTCTAGAAAAAAATAGCCCCGGGCTCCTTTGTTGTTCTTCTCCTATTTCCTCCTTTCTCCTCGCATCTCCTTTCCAGTAGCCCTGGCCTCCAGTAAAATCACAGCAGTGCAAAATGAAATGGCACAAATGCTGAACAATGGATTACATGTACAATGTCACGCTGCAGTAACACGGAAAAGACGGGAATTTATCAGTGATCCAAACAAGACCTGACCCGCACACACACACATATATATACACACACACATATATACACACACACATATATATATATATATATACACACACATATATATATATATATATACACACACACATATATACACACACACATATATATATATATATATACACACACATATATATATATATATA
>JBAMIG010000017.1:19652437-19664211 GCA_037177335.1 Kiunga ballochi | reverse complement strand
TTCAATACTGCCTGGCACAGGTGGAGCAAATCAGCAGGTCAGAAGAGGAAGAGGGCATTCAGGGACCGTAGGAATTTAAGACTCCTACAGCAGGCATGTGACAGCGACCTGTCCAGGTGTACCCCGCTTTTCGTCCAATGTCAGCAGAGATTATTTATTTGTAAATAAAAGCAGGTTTACTGCTATATTATGGGTGGCCATGTTGTTATGGTGAAGCTGTATTCTCAGACGGGAGGCTTTTTGGATGCACCGGTTTAATGTGGCATTTAAGATGCATTAATGGAGTCCTGTTTCTGTCACTTTCGTTGGTGACCTTTGTTAATTCAATGCATGTTAATTATCTGGCATGTTGATGTCAATATAGCAAATGTCGCTGCAGAAATGCTAAGTAGGCACGCACAGCGGCTTGCCTGTTGCAGATGTTGGAATAAAAGCAGGTGACTTTTTGTTTTGTCAGTAGAACCTTTTAAAGGGTGAGCTTGTGTGTGTGTTTTTTCCTAAATGTTTGTGGTTCTGCTGTGTGGCGATACCTGCAGTGTCTTGGGATTAACTGCATGACTTTTAGTGTCACTAACAGCCAATTTCAATTTACGACCCGACACACAAGAGCTGCTGCCCTGAACACACCAGGGTGAAATTACTGGGAACTAAGAAGAAAGGATGCACAAAGGGATCCTGACCTTAGCAAACACCCCCACCCCCTTTCTCTTCCCCTTACAAGAGGCTCACAAGGACACTCAGTTTGAGGATGGTGAACCTGAAGGTAAAGATGAGGAGAAAAACCCGATAAAATAATTATTTCTTGATCATTTGAGGAATTTTCCAGCTTTCCGGCGTTCCCATCTCCATGGTTGTCACAGTTCCTGTTACCATGGTGCTAAGCAGGCAGGATTACCTGGGTTCATCTTGTATTTTCTCTGTTTTCTCCCATCTCTCTCTCTGTCTCTCTCTCTCTCTCTGTCCTGTCCTGCAGATTATTCTGATTAAGCATAAAAAGGCCCTTTACTGATTTTTTCCCACACATCTGGGAGACGTACAGATTCCAGCCTAATGCAGAAAGATCCGGGGTAACAGGAGAGGAGGAAATATTAGGAAAGCGTATCAAGGTCATGACTCTTATCTGAGACCAACACAAAGAAATGGAGCAATTAAATATGTATTTGTATTATTTTGTTCGGAAAAAGCCTTGAAACTGTATCCATGCTTCATACCCGTCCTCTCAGTCACAGTGTTTGCATAGTGATGATGGGGAGACAAAAAAATATATTTTCTTTCTATTTATGCATACAGTTAGCTGATGGAAGCTCAAGTTTGGGAAACATTTAGACTTTGGATGAATAAAAGATTCCCATCTGTTGTGGATAATTATAAATATTGCATTATAGATAAACATAAACAAACAGGAGTGTTGCATCTTTATGGAGCCAAACAGATTTAAATCTAAAGTCTTTACTTTAAGACAATCAAACAATGCTCAATTGATCATTTTTAGCCTGCTGCTGTACAAAAAAGTTCTTATCTAAGCAAATATCAAGACAACAGGTTTCTTCCTTTTTGTTCTTTTTCTACAAGACACACAGAGCAAAGAAAATATAACCATCCTAGAGTCTTTTTTTTTTTTTTTTTACATATATTTAAGGTAAAACTGTCATATTTAATCAACATATATTATCACACAGTCCTGTGTGGTTATCATCTACACCTTCACAGTATTTCTGGAGCCATTGCTGCAGATCGCTTTTCACACTGCAAGTTGCATAACTTAAACACAGAAAACAGTCTTTGCAAGCTCAAACCTGTGCAGCACACAGCGAGCATTGTGCCAGTTTAGTTTCCCAGTAGAAAGCAATTCATTTTACAGGAAAAACAAAAGCAAAACATTCATTAATGCTTCCTGCCATGACACCAAACCAACACAGGCTAGCATGCTGTACCTTTGCATTAATGCACACTTTGCACCGTTAAACATATTGTGTGGGTGTGTGTTCAAGAAACAGCACGCTTCATGTTGGTGTAACAAATACAGCAAATCATTTATATACATATTCAGTTTTTATGCACCTGCCTGTTTGGGGTTTGATGAAACGCCAAACTGCTGAACGCAGATATTGATGTATTTCCAGGTAGATGTTTAGTGTGTGGATTTATGACAAAACAAGAAATCTGCAAACACTTGAAGCTTAAAGAGAAAAGAAACTAACTTTCCTTGGAAAATAAGTTGGACTCACCTTTTGCTCCTTTGCATGTGGGCGGGGCTTATTAGAGGAGTTTCACTTCCTGTTTCTGCATCTTAAAGTTGCTCCTTGTTGCTTCCCCATGAGCCTTATGACAGCTGGCGCCCCGCTTCACACCAACGCCTGGTAAGGTGTGGTTAGTGTTAACGCCTTTTCTGTATATAAAACATCACATTTATTTATTTATGTGTTGGAAAATTATACCATGCAATTTTCCTTTTACCTCATGCAAACATGAAATAAATAAAGATGTGAAAAAAGCCAAATATAAGGAGAAGTGTGGAGTTCAGCGTCTTTCCTCTTCCCTTCAGATCTTTTTATGTGGTTTATGTTGCTTGTTTAAAAGCCCACCACTGTAGAATGGCATTTTCTGTCCAGGGCTAACTGGCAGTACGTGTAGAACGAATCCCGGAGCATCAGAAAGTGGCTTGAAAGGGAATCTGTATTGCATCTGGTGTGTAGCATCTGGTGATCGGAATATTTAAATATCAGAGTCAGGCAAAAACAATGTTCAACACATACAAACACAACTGGGAGAAGATTAGAGATGAGTAAATGCTCATAAAGGATGAAAAGATGGACGTTAAACTGGAGCTAAACTCAACTAGAAGTTCCATTCACGTTTAAAAAGAAGATGCAAACATTGCTAATTCCCTGATCTCAGATAGTGTGTATAAATCTGAGCATTACTCAGAATATTTCCACATATTAATCCTTTATTAACAAACTCAGTTTATCTGAATGTGTAACGCATCACTAAGCGGGCCCGTTACGTGAGCCTGTTACAGCAACACGAGCAGGTACACAGAATAATTAAACATGGAAGCTTGCCGCAGGCTTCGTTATTCACTCGGCACAGGAAATGAAACTGGCATGATACCGGTAAAACGTCCCTCCATCCGGCTTGTTGTCATTCAGCTTTTACCCTCCCTAAAAAAGCGTGACGTCTGCAGATGAGTCACTTTGTCTGTGAGAGACACAGAGACTGAGGATGTCTGGTGAAGGGACAAAAAGAAATATGCAGCTTCTCTTTCCTCCCTCCTCTCTCTGCTCTAATCCTCCATCCTTTGTGTTTCATTTGGGTCATGGCTCAGCCCCTTACATATCTATCACATAAGAGTTACAGCAACGTCTGAGCTCTTTCCTTAATGCCTGCCATCATCTAAACTCTGAGGAGGGAAGGTTGAAGGAGGAGAAGGGGGCTGTAGAGACAATTAAAAGGAAAATGGATAAAACCAATTAAAAAACTGAATTTTGAACCTACATCAGCATGTAACTTATATTAAATTAAAAAAATAGTTCCAATTTAATAGCAAGTATGTAACAAAATAAAGCTTAGGTGTCGGATTAACAAGTCAGAGCAGAAAATAACTCAGTGTTTAAAGAAATGTGGGACTAAATCAATAGCCAAAGTGATGAAAATGATAGAATATTAATTACTGGTGCTTGTAAAAGTGATGTAATGGAGTAAAGCAGGTTTATGATAAAACTGATGAGAACACGTTCCCAAAAGAAAACAATCCTGTCTGAGAATAACCTGCTTAATCCCCAAGACCGTCGCAATCCCCATCTGTTTCCGCAGAGTCATTATGCATTTCAGACATCGACTGGAGACGTGGGAAAATGTCCTTTATGCAGCAGATAACGCCACGTGCTGCTGTCAGTCTGCAAAAACACAATGAACACAGAAAACTAGCAGGTAGGACGGTGAGGAGGAGGATGTGGGTGTCGGAGAAGATGCTGAACGAAAAGCTGAGAATTTGAATTACATATAATTGCAAAAGCACTTTTACAGACGTATTGTCTGTCTTTTTATATTCTTTGTCTCTTTCAGCACAACAGAGTTTCTTCCTTTTGGCAGACGGTGCAACAGGAGGGGGTCTTCTACTCTGCCAGTGCACGAGGGACAATATGTGACACTTTTTTTGTCTCTCTGTTGTAAATTTGCAACAACATATTATTATGAATTTTGCTCTAAATGTGCATGATTAGGTCTGTAAAATGTGTAATTTAGCTTTGAATAAATTAATATTATTAGCTATATTATATTATATAATTATATAATATTATAATAATGTGTTGGAAAAGGCTAAAAACATCCTTCTTGCTCCTGAGGGGCCCAAAGCATGCTTATGAAACACCTCCACACAGGCAGGATGGAGTCATGTTTTCATGCTCATTACATCCAATTGGCTGATAAAGTGGAGACACATCCACCTGGGTAATATTTTTCTGACCTTCCTATGTGAATATTTGGTGTGTGTGTGAGTTGGAGCATCAGTGTCCTGCTTCTAGCTGACAGGAGTGTGTTCTTATTCTGATGTATCACATGGTATTAAATTGTACTTGGAGAGTATTAAACAAAGCAGAGCAGCATGGAAGTTCCTGCAGGATCCCTCAGTGTAACTGTGCTTAAACCTGCAGAAAATTAGCACAAAATTAGATATGTAATAAGCTGCAGTATACTCTAAAACTGTAACAAATAACTTCATATTCAGGCCTATACAAATTAGCCTCCACATCAGTATTGTTTGCTGCCTTTATTTTGAAAGTCCAGCACTTCCTCTTCCACTACAACAGTAAAATGGTTTAGTGCACTTAAATATAGTGCATGAAGTAAAGTTAATACGCTGATTGAGACCCAGCCCATGTGTGAGTGTGATGTTAGTAAAAGAGGTTTGGTAATTGCTGCTATATGGTGACGGCTTAATATAAAATGTTCTCATGGTGTTGTCTCATGTGCTTTAAAAATAAAATGTGAATCGACTGGATTTACTAAACCAAGTCATTTTGCACCATTTGTCTTTGGCCCGATCGGAAGGTCGGTCCCGCTCATGTTCCATATAATCAACACAAAACCTGCAGCTTTCCATCATCATAATCCTTTTCTAATCTCTCATAATCATCTTTATGCTGACCAGCTAAACTAAAACAAGCTTTTTCTTCTCCCACTTGTTTTTCCCTTCATCATCATGAAACGCTGCACTGGCTGTTTGTCTCGTCAGCAAACGGGTTTGTTCCATGAGAGCTGCTCCCGAGCTCATTGCACTCCTCCTCAACACCTATTTTCTCTTTATTTATTGTGCTGACACAAAATAATTCACCCTGGATTTAAACTGCTCGTCTTTCAATAATGATTATTTTATTAAAATACTATTTATTATAAAATACTAAAATTCACATTTGGTCAAAACATCTTTGAAATGTTTCACAGTTTGCAAGATAAATGTCTGATGGACTCATAAAATGCCTTTCTTTAGGATTTTTACCCTCCAGATTGGTTTATTTTTTATTTTTGGAGAAGTTGAGTAAAGAAACTCTGCTGCTGGATACCAAAATGAATATTTTACCTCAAATAAAAATAGTAAATGTAAACGTTTTTTTTTAACCTTGACGAAGTGCGTAATTATTCTCATTCATGACCTTCAGGTTGGAAAGGAACCCCCATATTAACCGAATATGCTATGAAACCATACTTCTACCTCCCCACCATTCAGATTTAGCTCTATTTGTGTCCACATCCTCAGAGTTGGACTCACTCCTGCATCAAACAGTAAGAAAAAACTGAACATATCCTTAAATGAGAACAAACAACATGTTATGCAGTGGCAGCTGTAAGGCCCACACCCTAAGTCACCCTGATGAAGTCATCTTTGTGCCTTTCAGCACAGAAACAAACCCTGTCTCTGAATGTAGCTCAGAGTACAGCCTGAGACGGGCCCAAATCTACTGTATGATGCATGATTTTAATTATTTACCGTCTTAACAGAGACTAAAACCCAGAAGGTGTTGTGATATCAGAGCTGTCTTAATAATATTTGCCTTTTTCTAGGAAAACGAAGCATCAAAAGCCTGTTTTTTTTCAGTGATTGTGAATTAGTGTCCTCATATGTCCAGGATGAGCTGAGCCTGTTATGTGATATCTGCTGTGGGACATGGCTGGATGGTAAGAGTCAGAACGGGCCTCATCACGTGCATTCCTGAGGTTTTGGTTGAGCGGATAGAGATGCAGAATAATACAACGGATAAAGGGAGACTGAGGGGAAAGGAGGCACAAATTAAGATGAAATAAAAGGGAGAGAAAGGGAATATGTAAGTGATGAAAGGACAGAAAGGAAGGAGCTGGAGGAGCAGAAAGTGTGAGCTGTGAGGAATGAATAATGGATGGCTTTCTTCCAGCTCTCTCACCAGCAGTTTGTTCTTTCTCTGTTCATCTGGCCGACATAAATCTCTGTTAAGAGCTGCTGTACTGCCGTTCTCTCATTCCTCTACTGGCTCTTTCTTCCACTGTCATCCTGTCTCAGTCCATCTTTCCTTCATTTTTCTTTCCTCTCACTATTCATTCCTTCCTAATCACCATCCTCATGACTAGTCCCCTGAAAGAATGAGACAGAGAGGACGACAATCTGCTCATCATTTATGAACACTAAGCATTTCTATAGGAAAGTCTGATAATCTTAGTGTTAAAACTGAGTTTTTATTCACAGGAAATAGTCATTATACAGCTAAATAATACATATGAAACCATGTTTTATATTACTATGTGGGAAGGTTAGGTCAAATAATTACAATATAAATAATAATTATAATAATATTAATAATGATAATAATAATAATATTATTAATAATCATATAATATAACAAAAATAATAATATTTAATAATGATATTTTATTCTGTGCAAAACTTATTTTTTGTAAGATATAGGGTAAAAACTGTTGTGTCTGTAAATAACAGTATCAATGTAATATTTTAAGGTAAACATAGCATAGTAAACAAAGCAGGTAAACAAGTACTCAATGAGCCAATGAAAGGAGAGCTGCCGCTTATGACCCTGAAGTGGCAAAGGGTTAAAGAAAATGAATAAATATTCTAAATGCTTTTTGTGATTTGATGTGAAAGGACTGTTACCTGTGATATTGTTTCATATTGATCAGTGGACCCTAAATTTGACGTAAAACGGGATTGTGAAATATTGGCAAGCATCCCAGGATTTTCCAGTAAATCCCATCTAAATGTTAAACGTTTAACAGCAGATTCTGTTTGCAGTTAAAGTATCAAGTTTCTCTTATTTCTCATTATAATAAATCACTTAAAATGAATTTTCCATGACATCACAGTCGTATCAGTCTCTGAGCTTCCATCTGTTGGTTCCCATGTTGCAACAAAATCTGTGACCCTTCAGAATCTGCGACCACAGGAAGCGCTGCTTTACATTTTGCTGCATCGTATATGTAAAAAATACTTATAAGATGAAGAAGAAAGTTTTTATTAGTCCCTCAATGGTAAAATTATAACCAGAGTTTATTATAATGAAGGTATAAATAAAGTGTTCCTGCTGATTAACTCAGATTTGTACCATCTCATTATTAGTTTCATACAGGTGTTTTTAGTACGTTGTTTTTAGCGAAAAACATGTAGATAAATGTAAACTAGCGCCTCCTACAGTCGCACATTTTGATGGGTCACATTTTGTTGCAGCACCGGTACCTGGAAGCAACTTCTCTGTATATGATACTCTGCGTACTCGCAGTGCAAATGCTACAGCTTTCCAAATCAGCACATGTAAAACCAAACATGATTCATTATTTTAATATCAGGCTGAGGATCAAAATCAAGCCCCTCAACCTGCATCACACCCATTTCCCCCCATCATAACACAACTTCCCTGAGATAAAGTTTAGTTTTCCAAATAAAACATGTGAAATTCAGCTTTTAACACGTTTGTTGCTCATATCTGATATTAATCTGTCCTTATTAAACCACAGTGAATGCAAAGCCATCAAAACAGGCAGATGTTCCAACATATTTGGAGTAAAAGGGGAATAATATGGAGTTAATGAGGAATGAAATGAAAAAGTTCCAGCAGTAACAAAGGGAAGCTGATGTTTGGAAGGATTAGCTAGCGCTTGTGCTACGCTTGTTTATGAGAAGTGTGTGTGACGGAGAAGCTCAGATGCAGCGTGAGGGCAACAGCTCTCATTGCATGTCTGTTTGTGTTTACATGTCACTGCAAATCAGTGTGCGTTTGATTTGTTTGTCCTTTCGGGATAAATAGCCAGCTGTGTAAGAATAAAGATGCATAGCCTGCAGCAGTGTTACAGTTCCAACAAATAGGCTTTTACTTTGGTAAACCTCACATGTTCTAATGCAAGTATATGCAAATGTTCACGTTGTCGTTTCAGGTCCTTGAGGCTCGGTGTGCTGCAGGTTTTAAGAGTTTCCCTGCTGTACCACATCAGACTCAGACTTTTATATTTCCCATTCCTCACAGATGAGGTGGGGAAACTCTTAAACAGGCAGGTCACCAGCCAGAGACGACCCGGATTAAGGACCTCTGGGCTGTATCAAGGTAGCTCATTTATTGATTACTATCTGGAGTGATGGACTGAGGGTGTATATGAGGTGGTTTATAAGCAGAATATTGAATTAAAAATAATCACGGATGTTCTCCGAGGTTATAACACTCCCCTCCTAAAGAGGCAAAATGGTTTAGTCCACACCTGGATTGTTGATTAAGTTCAATAAGAGACTGAAATGTCAGAAGCAAGATGGTGAGCAGAACACCTGAATATGATAGCAGCAGGTGTCTGAAGGCAAGTTTACCTGTATAAAACATTTCATGTACAAGATGATGCAAAGCATTTTTTACAAAAACATAAAAAGCACGAGAGCAAAGAGCAGGAAGCTTTAAAACCAAACCTTTAAAGGTAGTTTTCATCCTGATGACCTGAAAGTTTATGAAGCACTGAAAGGCTTCAGACCAAACAGGCAGATTTTAGAGTCATTTCTATGACTGACAGGAAGGAGTGTGAAGACATGAGGATTGGAGATATATGATCTGTTTTTAGGCTCTGGGTGACGATCAAACAAAATGTTTGGCTTCTGGAATACATATATGAGTTCATATCATCAGAGGTTATCCACATAAATGTTCCTAATTTCAGTTATTAAACACTTTTACTGCCATACTCAGTGAAATACTGATAAATTTTAATTCAGATTAAGGATTAACACTCCTGATTAAAGATGATTTATTGGAAAGTGATTAAAGAAAGTGATGAAAAATAACATAACGTTTTATGCTAAACGTACAAAGGATTTGTGATCATGTCAAGCTTTTAAAAGTTATAATTACCATTTGCATTAATAAGCTGTACTGCTATGTAATATACATTTTCCATTTATGTTTTTATTTTCACACAGTGATCACTTTTTCAGATCCCAGTCTGGAAAAAATTTTTTTAACCCATGTACTTAATTTTCACAGTTTCCATATGAAATAAACAAATGTCCGTATTTTTCACATCATACCTGAAATGTCCTGACTTGCCCCGAGGCTGCAGTGTGATGTGATCTGGCCTCATAAACTCAAACTGCCTTTGACGTTGACTTTGACCAGGTTAGTTGTTGCTACAGATGCATAAAAAATAAACAGATGTTACAAGATTTATAGGAGATCGTTAGCATCATGTGAACATCAAAATGGATCATTCTTCCTTAATCAGTTGTTGTTAAGGATTCCAACCAGAGGAGGAGCAACAGAAAAAGCACATTATAATTTAGACCTGCAGACTGGATCTGTCTGCAGCTTCACAGGAAGACAGGAGAGCATAATGTTTAAAGAATAAACTGCAACGCATGAAATCAAGAGATTTTCAAAGGAAAACACGTAGTATTAAACAAAAAGATGGAAAGATATGACGATTTAGCAGGAAACAAAGAAAACCAACGAAAGAAAAAGCAGAGAGGAGTGAGCAGCTGTGGAATATATGAAAAACAAAAGGCAGGAAGTAAGTAGAGGTATATTAAATAAAGCATATTTCAAAGTAAAACACAGAAAATCAAGATAGAAACACAAAAAGATCAAAACACAAAAAGATAAACCATGAAATGCTGTGACCATGTTTCTGTCCAAAACCAAGTTGTGTAAAAAGAAGCTCATTTTGGTCATCTATCCATCCATCCATCCATCCATCCATCCATCCATCTTATTCCCTAACAGGGTCGCAGGGAGGGCTGGAGCTAATCCCAGCTGTCTGTCAATTATTCAAACAAACTTAATTTATAAAACACCTGTCATACAGAAATGTAACTCAAAGGCTTTACAGTGTATTAAAATAACATTTTTTCTATGTATTTTTTAACAAAAAACTTAATATTCAATTTCAATATGTTTAAATATAAAAATAAATCTAGATTAACCTTTGAAGAGCTTTGAAAGAAGTCAATAACGTATTTAATTCAAA
Organism: Kiunga ballochi; assembly: GCA_037177335.1. Taxonomy (NCBI): domain Eukaryota; kingdom Metazoa; phylum Chordata; class Actinopteri; order Atheriniformes; family Pseudomugilidae; genus Kiunga; species Kiunga ballochi. Next base: position 19,653,729 of record JBAMIG010000017.1, on the reverse strand, counting down.
ACCCTTTTTACAACAAAAGTCCTTTCAGAAATAGTTGCAGATTCTTCTTCTATGCAATAAAAACTGCAGCAGCTACAGCAAACCGCAGCCTCTGAGGAAACACAGGAGATCTAATAAAGAATAAAGATAAATAAAAATGTAAACACAAAAATAAAAGAACCACTCTGAAATAAACACTTTGTGTGCATATAACTAACACACAATACACCATTTTTACCATGGAAAATATTACAATTATCACCGTTTATGCATAATTTAATAAAACTCTAAAGGCAGCTTTTATCTTTTAATCTTTCATATTAGAAGCATATAAAAGTAACTTCTGGAACACAGCTGCTGCCTAAGATCTGATTAAAACAGATGCAGGCCATGCAGAACACAAAGCGTTTTCAATCACAGGAACCATGTGGTTGGAAGAAGCCCGTAGCCGAATCCCTCATGCTAAAGCTGGAGATGTACGATAGCTATGCAGTGACTTTCTGGTCTGGATGCCTTTGTGTTGAGGGAAATCTGCAGAGCTCTGCGCCGCCATCACGTCATTGAAATCAAAATGTTGCTCCTGTTTCAGGCGGTTAATCCCACTATGGATGGAAAAAGTCTGTATGATAACTGCCAATGGGGCGATTGAAGGACGCCTGCAAGCATAACATTAACTAAACGGGCCGAGGTGAGTTACTGATTACACCAATGCAGAAGAGATGTTATGAGAAACGCTGGCCTGAAACTGAACACAAAGCTGGGCTTCATTGCAGATACGACAGACAGATGTGAAGAGTTAAAGCAAAGTGGGGATATGCGCTAAGCATTACTAAAACGAGGAATTCGCCAGGAGATTAACCAGAATGCATGTAATTCCCCCGTAGTTCGGATAGAAATACAGCCGCCGTCAGCTGATCAGTAGCAGAGTCACATACAGGGGATATGTGACTGGATGCACACATATATGCACACACACTTGCTGAGCTCAGCTAAATGGGACGAGTGAGTCACCAAAGAACAGTTTTATTAAAGAACCAGAAACAAGCAGAGAAAAGAAGGTGGAGAGAAGTGAGGGAAGGAGATTGTGCAGCTCAATGAGGTTTCATTTGCAGCTCGGATTATTTCATGCAGCAGCTGGATTACCTGTTTCATCCGAATGCGTGATGACAGGATAAGTTATAAAGTCTGAAAGGTTTCCGTCTGGCAAAAACTGAGATGTTTCCGTCTGGCAAAAACTGAGATGTTAGAAGTTCTGCATGAACGCTACACGGCTTCATGTCATCCCTGTGGCACACGCGCTACACGGCTTCATG
>JBAMIG010000017.1:19584497-19597665 GCA_037177335.1 Kiunga ballochi | reverse complement strand
GAACGGCACTTGGCGCGCCAGTATGACGTATGCGGTCTGCAAATCCACACTTCGAAGTGTGCAGTCTCTGAATTGAGGAACGGCCTTTGTTTTGTTTTATTATGTTGTAGCTGTAGCTTTATTTCATGTTAATTAGTTCACCTGGTTTCATTTAGCTAATCCATTTCACCTGTGTCTTGTTTAGTTTAGAGCGTACCTATTTCTTGGTTTCTGTTCTCATTGCTGGGTCATTGTGTGAGCTAGTCTTTATTGTGGTAGCTGTGTTAGTTGAGGTTAAGATAGTTGTTACTTCTAATTAATCAGTTTTATCTGCTCAGATAGACTGAATCCAGCCCATAAATTCCTCTGATCTTCACAGTTGGTGAGCTGGTCTCATGACTTTGTGTGGCTCCACTGATCAAACACAGAAGCTATTAACCAACACAAGAAGACAGATTCTTATCTGAAAGGAGACTCACCTTTATGGAGCAATAATGTGGAGACAGAGGGGTAAAAGAGAAGAAGCAGGATCATGTAGATGCAAACATGAGTGATAAGGAGCAAGAGACTGCAAGAAGCCAGGCAAATCAAGCAGAGGCATGAAATCCACAGGGTCACGGGGAGAAGATGTGGAGAAAAGGAGGCTCACATGACAGAATAATGACAAACTCACAAACTCAGGGATGAAGAAGAGGTCAGGAAGGCTGGTGAAGATCCTGCTGCCTGTGGGCAAAACATCAGCTGAAGTGGTTGAAGCCATAGCCCTAAACTCAGTGTGCGTATGGGTGTGAGACTTCTTCCAGGATGAGACACGAAACCGGTTTTAATCTGCCTTTTAAAGGCCGTCTTTCTCCCCCGTTCCCTCTCTTCCTGCACCACCCTCCTTCTCCTCTCCACCTACCCATCCATTCCCAAATTACCTGTTTGACTGGTGCTTTTCGGCTTTGTTTGTGCATCTGTGTGTGTGTGCGGCTTGTGTGTAAAGTTGTGCTTCGGTGGGTTTGTGCACATGAATGGCTACAACCCAATTTATAAGAAGAATAATAAAAAAAACAAGTTTGTTCTTTCAGAAATGTTTTCTTTATTTAATAATAAAGCGTTTTTCTTCTTTGACTTTACTTTTATTTATTTCCTTACATTTGTTTTTGTTAGTTAGATTTCAGGTTTGATTGTTATTTTATTTGGTACCAGAGAGAGAGATGCAGTCTGCTCCAAAATATAAATAAATAAATATGAAAATAAACTATAAATCCATAAACACAGGGGATTTCAAAAGCCTAAATCAAAATTCAGCATAATTGTTTCCTTATTGCAGAGCTTTAAATTCTGCCCCTGTCTTGGCCGTGAGATGTGATGCTCCTGACCAGTTCCTGACCAGTTCCTGACCAGTTCCTGACCAGTCTTTCTCTTTTCTGAGTTTGTTTTGCCATCAGGAGCCACTGGAAACTATTTTACATAAACAAAACATAAACAAACAATGCTTGCCTTCAGAAAAACCTAAAAAGGAAATAAAAAAAGAAGACGAGCATCAGAGGGTGTCTGCCGCTGCTTCATGGTGAAAAAAGCTTCTGACGACAGTTTCATTATGGTTTTCATTCAGAATAAATAGTATAGAATAAATAATTCCAAATGACATAATTCTGAATCAAATAAAATGATCCTTTTTGGGTTTACATGAAAGCACTAATTCCAAAATAAGGTTTACATGGAAAACAGGTTTTCTGGGCTTTACTTAATTTCACTTTAGATCAGTGGGTTGGGAAGGGTTCTGATTGGACAGAGGGTGGACGTGATGCGCTTATGTCTAACACAAATAAACAAACTCCACATAATACCTTTATATGTTATGGTGGCACCTCGGTATGAGCATGCAGCTTTACTTTATTACAGCTGAGAGATGAGAAGGAATGGAGGGCACAGGAGACGGGACGCAGTGTTGAAGACGTGCATCATCGGGACGGGACAAAGTAACAAACATGAGTATGACAATACAATACACTTTATTTATAAAGCACTTTTTAAAGAAAACAAACGTCTCCAAAGTGCTGCGTAGAGTCAGGAATTACTAAATAATACACAATAAAATAATTCTATTATTTAAATAATAAAAACAAGTGAAACAATTTAAAATAATTATATATATATATAATAAATCATTCCTGAACAACCGTATCATGTTATCAATAAACATAAATACATATATTTATGGATTTAAGCAAAATAAAGTTGCATGTGGACACATTTATAAGTAAAGAAATGTCTTCTCACTCAGACGGTTTCATTAAGATTCCTGCTAAACCCGAGAAGCTTCATCAGAAGTATCTTTACTTCCTCCTAAATATGCTAATGCGCCACATATGTCTCCAGAGGGAGGTCTTATCCAATCAGCTGGTTTCATTTCATATCAGCTGAGATGATAAACAATCTGATGACCTAATCAATGATGTGAAAAACAGCTTAAAGGACGGTACAAAACACAATTTCTTAAGACGTCAGACATTTTCAAAATAACAAAACTTACATTTTTACAGGGTTATAGAGTTCTTACGTTTCATGTTTAAAGAAAAACTGTTTTCTGACCTTCATCACTGCATTAAGAAAATAAAGTGATGACTGTCACAGTCCTGAGTTTAATTTCCTGTTTTATTTTGGTATTTCCTGTGTTTTAGATTAATGTGTTTTCCTTCTTTTCTATTTATTGATTGCATCTGGTTTAATTTAGTTCATTCATCCCACCTGTATTAGTTTGTGTATTTATACCTCTGGTTTTCAGTTTATCCTCACTCTCCATGCGGGTCAGTCATATTAAACCTGTCTGTTCTGCATTACATCCATCTGCTGCCTCCTGGGTCCACATCATCTCTGCCACACACCTCTGTGCATCTCTGTTTGTAACAATGATTATCCAGTGATTTCTGGCTTTAATGCATACATATATATATATATATATATATATATATATCTGCCTTCCTTTCATGTGTTTATCTGATTTAAATTTTTCTGCTAAATGTTCAAATTAACATTTTTATAGGAATTTTAAAGCACTTTAAATTTTCTGGGAATAAGGTTTATTCTCTGATAAACTAAATAAACATTTTAGGTTGTTACATAAGTAATGTGACTTACTATTTAACCCTGGAACAGCTAAGTGGAAGCATGAGTTAATCTTAACTGTGAGTTTGAATAGGATCCCATTAAACTCCTGTTTACGCAGAGGTTTTTATTATCCACTGAAACAGAAACAATAAGGGTTGAAAAGTTTGGCTTGTTAACACAAAATGCACATGCGTCAAGTTGGGAACAGATGGGACAGAAATGGGCAAACATAACAGGATGAAGAGCTCTTGAATGAAACTAGGAGCAAACAGCAAAAGAGAGATGCTGGGAGTGTCTGGGTTAGACATGTTAAACAGTAGTTTTCCACCTGTCACCAGGAGGAAAATGATCCAACCAGAAGATGAAGGGAGTACCAATTACTTTGTCTTAATCAGGACACAAAATGTCCTAAATTAATCCAACCTTTTCACCTACAAACACAAATGTCTCTCACAAGTGAGAAGTGTAGAAATGCTTTTAATGGTATTTAGATGGTTTCCACTGAAACGCGACACAAAACCTTTTGCATGCTGTGAGACTTTACAGCCTCTTCATCTCAGTGTGAACCCACTCCGCTAGCTTTGCATGCCTGCTGTGTCATAGATGCATGTGTGGCCTCCAGGCTGCAGGTGAGGAGAGAGGAGCTTTAAAATTAGAAACCAGGTGAGGTTCTGTGTTTTTAACAAAACTTACAGATAAAAAAAAATTAAAGAACTCGGCTGAGAATTTAAAATACTTGTTTTTTTTTTTTATTTCTCATTTATAAACTTTTCCATCAATCCATCCATCCATTTTCCATCGCTTATCCATCTAAGTGCAAATGAAGGTTTTTCCATTTGTTTTTGTCATTCAGCAGCTTTTAGAGGAGAAACAGCTTCACACAAACTAATCTGCTATTATAATCTGATTACAAAAATATTAAAAAATCAACTAATTTAAAGATTTAAACAATTAAGTTACATTTTTTTAATTAAAAATAATAATAATCTGACATTGTGAGTCATAATATGAGAACAGTTTGCTTTCAGAACATTGTTCATCTCTTTCAGTCAGAAAAACTCACTTTGTTCTGCAGGTGCTGACACACCCTGAGTCAACCAAGTTCACCTGTTAGGCTGCTCTGGTCAGTGTTTGGAGACCCTCCCCTGTTGCTACAGCCTGAGGTCAGCAGTAACTGTGCACCGAGTTCCTGCTAATAAGAACTGAAAGGAAATGAGAAACTCTCCTGACTGAAAGTTGTAGATTTGTTGTTTCAACTCAAGAAAAGGAGGGAAGGCTGTTTTGTCTTTGCTCAGAAGTTCATTTAATGTGAAAGATATTTTATTCCAGCTTAATTAAGAGAATACATCCACTCAAACCAGGGAATCCAGAAAATCAAGGCAATATTTTGCGATGACTTCCACAGACTGATCCTCATATTTCTCCTATAATTTACTGTGGAAAGGAGAAGAAGCTCTTTGGTAAAGCTCTGCTTTGTTTTGCAAGGATATGAAATTAGGTCTATTTGCTATAAAACACGCTGAATGCTCCTCTAAGCTAGGCGTGTCCAGCTCCGGCCCTCAATCCGGCAGGTTTGCCATGCATCTCTGTTCCAACACACCTGAATAAAATGAGTCATTGTGCAGCACATATTGAAACAGGTATGCATTAAAAACTAGCAGGACTTTGGACACATGAACCCTGAACCTGAAGACAACCTGAACTGTTTAAAGCTGGTTATAACATAAATAATCAACAGCCAATCACGAGACAGTGACACTTACTTTATGTTAAACTGAGTATTTTGCTGAGTTAACTAAAATATTTGACCATTTTTTAAATTTACCCACTAAAATAACTAAAAAAAAACATGGAGTGACAGCAGATCATTTTCTCATCGTGTTATCGACTGAAAGGGAAAAATGTCTTGAGCTAATTTGCACCAGACAAACAAACAAACACCTTTCAGGAGCTCCTTGGTTTTAGGGATCTGGTTACAGATACACACATACAGGCACACACACTTCCATGGGAAGCTCTGTGTAAATACAAAAGATGTCTGACAGCATTGTTACCTGCTGAAATACACATACAAGTCATGATAAAGAATGTTCTGTAAAACTCTGCTGTGAGCGCCAACATGAAGGTGAACAGATAAAGTGTTGCCCTCACAAACAGCTTGACGCCATGCCTTGTTGTTTGCATGCATTGACTTTGCTGAATCCCTATCAGCTGCAGGGGATCTGCTGTCCAGCTGACTTCTGGCCTTTCAGAAAGAGAGAGAGAAAAAAACAATGCTTTACCAGCATTTTTAAAGCAGAATCTTGATCACCGTTCAGAAAAAAAGATGTTTTTCTGACATAATATGGCAGCTGGATTTAGCCGGGTTCTTGCAAACTTCACAGAATAATTATCACATCATACTTTGGATATCAGTCAAGGTGACATCTCTCACAGTTGCTGACATATCTCAACCTGTAGAAACACTGCCTAAAAGGCTGTCATTGTGGTCCCTAAAAGGGGCGGGGCTTAGTGGATCTGCCAGAGAGGAAAGAAACAAGACGTCCTACAGACCTGGATTTATTTATGTACTTTAATGCCACATTTACAGTTTGTTTGTCATCCCATTTGGATGTTTTTGCATGATGTAACCACCCAGTTTGATCAAGTTTGCATAAAGGATAAACTGTTAACGTCAGTTGGTTTCATTAACTTTAACCATGATCACCGTCTCACTGCTGATTCCTATGCTGCTGCTGAACTCGGAGACCTTAAAGAACCCCAAAGAGTCATTCCCAGAGAAAATCTCCCATTTAGAACAAAGCAAGGTGTACAGACATGCTCTGCCCCAAAGCCTCATCAGGACTACTATAATAAGCTCCAGTATCCAGCATACACTGTGCTGAGTGCAGGAAGAGGAAAGATCCTTTACCCTGGAAGGCAGACCTTCCTCCTGGCTCATTGCTTTGGGTCATAATTTGTCAAGACTAAACACAGAATGAGAAAAGATGGAGAATATTGTTTAATTGTCCATCTATAAGAGCAATCCTCCTGGACCTGATTCCCAGTATGAGCACAGATGCTTTCTGGGAAATGGGACAGGAAATGCTTAATTCCTCATTCCTGGGCTACGTCTCATCAGAAGTATGGGATGCTGACCCGACCCTGGCGGTGGGACGCCTCACTGCAGAATAATCTCTCATGGAGATGGAGGCATGGCTTATTTCATGGCTGATCCTTTTGGGGAGCTGAAATGATCATGAAATTGACTGAATTTGGTGACAAAAACTTGAACTGGTGTTAAAACTGATTAAAATGGTGAGCTAAAACACCCTAAGTGAGCACGAGAGGTGAGAAGGTTTAAACCCTTTTTAAACGATTAGCTGGAAACTTTCTAAAGCAGAAGTCATCATTAGAGGTAAGAATGTTTTTTAGATATGAGCAATTTGCTTAAAAATAAGCGTAAATGAGTCAAATAAAGTGATGAATGAACGGGATGGAAATCCAGCTAAATTCACTCAGATACTGTGTGAATATGGAGGATGTGATGTTTTATGATGCATGGATATCTGGGATTTTAGCTTTATGTTTAAATTCCAGCTATAAATTCCATATTTCTTACACTGTATTTAAGTTGGTTTTGTTGCACTTTTTCCTCATTCTGCTGGTGTTATATAGTTTATTCTTTAGATTTGTGACTGTCATATTTTTATGTTTTGTTTGGTTTTCTGTTTTCTTCTAAGTTAGTTTGTTTTCCTAACTTTGTTCCTGCAGTGAAGTTGTGTTTGTCTCTTGGTTTAAATCTTGCATAACTTGTGTTTTAGGGGTTTTGGTTTGGCTGTTGCGAGTTGATGCTGATGTTTGCGTTTCCGTCAGGGATTGCCACACCTTTACTCTTCAATGATCCTCCTCCTGCTCTATAAATGTTTTTTATCTGCTCCTTCTTCATTTGGTCTCCTTTATGAGGCCTCTGCCTTTTTAAACTCTGTCTTGCTGTTAAATAGATGTTTTCCAGCTTTTTCCTTCTTTCTTTATTGTTTTGTTGCCTTCGCTGTTTTGTTACGTTCTAATTGTTATTTTTCAGTTTTACTTGTTCCATCAATGTTAAAACAACAAACAAACAAACAAACAGCATAGTCAGGACATTTTTACTAAATGTAAACACTCACATCTCCGTTTGAGTTGCTGCTAAAATACAGTTTTATCAACACAACTCTCCAGTTGCAATGGCCAGCATGCGGTCACCACGGCAACAGTGCAGGAATGTGGAAAAACCGGATGTGGAATATGATTCATCTACAAACACTGAACCACCAAAGACTCAATGTGTGTGTGTGTGTGTGTGTGTGTGAATAACACACATATAAACACACAAGAAACCACCTCAGGCTTTAGGTTGGAGAAATGCAGTTATACTTAATACTATTAAAAGTTTGTTTATATATATATATATATATATATATATATATATATAAATCAAGGTAATGATTAGAGTACAATAGATAAGAATAAATACTGTGATTCTTATTTAAGGTGTGATTGTGATCATTTCTTAAGGTGGGAAGACAGATCCCACACTTGCCTGAAAACTTATTCTAAACATAATGAAATCAAAAACATGGAGTAAATAAAAATATGAAAGGCTTAATATATATCAGCATCAAACATTAAACACTAAAACATTACTGTCATTGTGACACTGCAGCCATCAACTGACCCAACCTGCCTCTGCTTCTGCTTTTATACCAGGCTAAAAAAAAAACCTGCAGCCAGCCAATTATTACCTCCAAACCTTCTGATGTCCTGTAACACTACACTACACACACACACACACACACACACACACACACACACACACACACACCTCGTGTTGAACTAACGGGTGGAGTGAAACTAAATAAAAACATTTCATACATGAATGTTTATTAGAAAACCAAAATGTAAACATGACATGTTAACAGTTAGAAAACAAATAATGATGAATGATAATAAATAAAAACCTTTTATAAAATCATTTGTCTCAGTCAGGAAAGGACATGTGAGACACTGTGTTCGGGTCTTATAGGAGAATAATTCTTATGTTTATAAATAAATAAAAGCTTCTTTTATTTGACGTAAAACTCATTCAGAAGCTGTGATACGTGTCTAACATGGAAAAAGCAAAGAGCATGCGACTGATGCACTTATATTTAGAGATTTTTTCTTTATTGTTTCACTTATATGTTACTTTATTATTAAATTATTTAAGTCTTTATTTTGTGCAGGTTTATGTAATATTATTATTATGTATGAACGTATTAATGACACACTAAAGAATGACATTTATGCAAACTAGACCAAAACTAATTATTCTTTACATTAACAGTCAGCTTTCTCTCTTTCTCTAATCACGTGACACCGTTGCATCATCACCTTGCCACACGGAGGAGGTCAAAGGTCATTTCTGTCACATCAAAAGCCAGATGTTGATGTGTCGAGTCAAAGAACACATCGGGACGTGCTGACTGGCTGCTGGTGTGCTGGTGGCTTTTCAGAGCATCCAGGGTGCTGAAGATGATTCTGGCCCGCTGCTCCTCTGAGAGCGGCTCCGCCCAGCGATAACAAGGCAACGAAGGCGAGTGGAGGAGGTGGTATGCGGACCACATGTAGACTTTAACAAACTCCTGCTTCAGATACAGCAGGTCTTTCTGCAAACACACAAACAGGAAGTATCACAAAGACAGCGCCCTCTGCAGGCATCTGCTGCTACTACACCCCAACCCTTCTGCTTCCATTGCCACTGCACTGACTTCCACTCATGTCCAGATTTATCAGCCGTACAAAACACACGCCTGACCTACACATTACACGTCCCCACAGCGTAAGTAACACAACTACAGACACACAAACCTTCTGCGCTCTGCTCATGTTGCTCTCCGCCTCCAGCCAGGCACTCTGAAAGAAATCCAATTCGTTTGAAATCCGTCAGAAAATCCCGTCACATAAAGTCTCACGAGCTTCCGCATGTTTTTAAAATATAAAACCTTTACAGGGTGAAGCACATAAATATAAACGCCGCGTTTTTATAACGGTGTAGGCATTAGCACACGGCTCTCTTTGTACCCTCAGAGCATCCAGAAGGTCTGTCTGGTCCAGCAGCACAGGAAAGGTTGAAAGTATGGGACTGCATATTGGATCTGAAAGGGACAGAAAAATCCATTTGTTTTGTAAAAGCTGTGGACAGGAGCAGTTTGTGTGTGGAGCGTGAACGTAGCTCGCATGTTACCGGCGTTCTGCATGGTAGGCCTGTCCATCAGCAGAGTGTCGGCCAGCAGCTGCTGGTGCAGAGCGAGCAGGCGGACGCAGCTCACACTGAACACAAGCGGGTCTGGAAGAAGACTGGAGAGGAAAATGTTTTGTTTGAAATGTTTCAGACTCATGGAAAGATCTCAGCCTGTATGCAACATGCTCTGATGCAAAGCAAACCTTTGTTCGTTTATAAAACACTCAAACTGTGTGTTTATGAGGACTGAACGCACCACACGCATTAGAATCAGCTGTTTGATGCAAACTGCAGAAGCCAGCAGCAAACTGATCTTCATTTAGATATCTAATAAGAAAATGAGCGTATTGGATGGAAAAAAGCTTCTTTTAAATTGAAAACTACGACTAATCAGCCGTTTCTGGTGATGAAATCAGACTGAGCGTCACTTTATTAATCCATAAGAATGAAAAGAAATCTGCTAACTCCAGTTTATGCAACATTAACATTTAATCAAACGGGCCTTAAAATGTTTATGTTGCATAGATTTACTGGTTTATCCTGACTTTTACCACCCTTATTCATCGATCCAGTCCTGCACCACTATAACCAGATGAGTGTGGTGCTCATGGATAGAATTCATGGTATGATTTTGTTTTGGAGATGGAGTACAAAGAATGACATTTCCACTAACGTCTGAAAACCTCTGGGCACCAATCTCCCTTTTTTAATGCTCCCCTATAAAATATTGTGTAGATCTGATCAGATCAGGTTTAAAGTTTATCAGTTTGCTGCTGTGTTGTGCATAAAAGACTAGAATGAAGTGATTGCATTATATGTTAAACTTTCTGAGCTGGCAGTGTAAACGTGTGTCTGAGTACATGTTGGATTGATTTAGTGACATCGAACCGGATCACATAATCCACTGCATGTGTTCCAGCTCTGAAGGTAGCTGTCCTTCCTCATCCTCCCACCTGAGCTGCGTTCTGGTCCAACTGTTTGTTGACTTCAGCTTTATGATCAGTTTGGGCTGCCGCCTGGCCAGAAACATCTGATGCAAGACACCACCTGGAGCTGCAACAGAAACATCCTTAACTGGAGTTTTTCTAGTATCTTTTTCTCCTAAATGAGGTGAAAACTGAATAAGTATCTCTTCTCAGTCTCTTCTTACATCCTCTGGTAAGCAATGCCTCCACTGTAACGTCCTTCTCATAGGGAGTGCCTCCATTTACCAGCAGCTCATAGGTTCTAAAAACATTGCATAAGATGAGATTTTGTTTAACGAAACACACATTTTACTCATGGTTTGCATGAAGTATCCAGCCGGGCTATGTTGTGCTTCTAACTAACTGCATTGTTTGTCTTTGCACCTGTTTGGGAGTGGGTTTCCAGCATCATCGGTCAGTTTGAGGAAGGCCCAGCCACAACTCAGGTCTCCTCTCTCACCTGTAGACTAAAACACACACAAGATCAGCATATGCGCCAACCTATCCTACAAAGAAGGGCTTTTTTTTCCCTGCATTTCATTCACTTGTACAGCATGCGTCCTTACGTTTCGTATAAAAGTGACTCCAAGTTCAAAGAGGAGTCCGAGGTTAGGAGACGAAGAGTTACAGCGCAGGAAACAGTCGCCATCCAGCACTGTGGGCAGCATGCCAGTCATCTGGACAAAACACACATTTATAGCAGTTGGATGAAAGAGAGTCTGGGTGAAGTGTTTTATAAGCAGGTGTTCAGGATGCAAAGTATCTGCAGTGTCTTCATACCCTTGGAGAGAAGTTCCAGGTCTTTGGGCTTTTGGAGTTGTAGGACGCCCTCACTGTGTGGATGTTACTCAACACCTGCAGGGAAAATGCAGCTCAGATGATAAAAACAAAGTAGATTTACCTGGAAGAACGGGAAAAGTGCAGTATATATATATATATATATATATATCTCAGACCTGAACTCCATCAAAGGCACAGAGGCGGATGTGCCTGCTGAGGACCTGAACTCCAACACCAGGAGTGGGAATCATCCTGCAGTTCCACAAAGTGAAACAGGTACAAGTTCTGACCCGGCGAGGGCGAACCTACATGACAGGAAACCCGCATGTTAACAATAACCCCCCAAACATTTCCAGTCTAAAGAGGAAGCAGCGTAATGAGGAAAACCAGCAGCGTAATACAGGACACACTCACCCTGCCAGTGTCTGGGTCCAGGAAGAGATCTTTAAAGGAGAGCTGTGATTGGCTGAGCTCAGGCTGAATATAGTGACTTGCTCTGTATTTTATACCTATAAAAGAAGATAAACGTTGCAGATTTGTTTTCTAATTCTACATTTTAACCAAATCACTAAGCAACTGGCACTGATAGTTTTATTTGTCAGTTGTAAAAGCTCAAAGTTAAACCTTCTCTGTGATCTTCCACAAGTAAAATTATTAAAAAAGTGATATTATTTTAAAAATAATATCAATAAAAGAAGTCATATTAATTTAAAACTAATGTTAATAAAAATACATGTAATCCAAACTCTCCTGGGATGAACAAAATGTTATGAAACTTTCCATCAGCATTGGGATCATTAATAAACAGTGATGGGATTAACTGCAATCACCAGCAGCCAGAGCATCGGCATCAAGCTCAAAGTGCTGTTTAAACACACACACACACACACACAGCTGCAGCTTAATGACCTTCCTCCTCCAGCAGTTTATTAAGAGTTGATGGTCTGAATCCTGAAGGTATAGCTCCCATGGCCGACAGCACATCTGTTGCATCGACCTGCTGCAAACACAAACACACCGAATATCATAAATCTGTGCAATAAAAACCTCAAACCATGTTCAGCAGCAACAGATTTAACGGTGGAAACGACTGAGTATGCAGAGCTCTACCTCAGTCAGAGCCTTCCTCACAGTCGACCAATTACAAGCAACGCTATAAAAATCACAAACAAATAGTTTATTGTTGTTTTTAGATCAGAGAAAACGAAGCTTCATGGTGTGAGTAAACAAAAAAGTAAAACACACTGAACCTCTGATCATTTCCTTCAATCATGAGCTTCTCATCTTCTTCCTCTTCTGACTCCTCCTCTTCATCCTCATCATCCTCGTCCTCGTTATCATCAACACCAGTGCAAAACTAACAGAATGAAGGGATAACCAAAGAATAAAGAATAAAATAGTAGTGTGGTTTGTGAATACAGATATGGAGAAACTTTGACAGATCGTGTTTAAATTTGCAAAGTCATGTTTGATTAGAAAAAATCCTTCAGCTGATCGATTGATGAAAAGTGGTAGTAAAAGTACTTGACTGTTATGCAGCTTTAGTACCTTCAGGAAAGTTTTTGGAACCACTCCTCTGTTGCCTTTAGTGTCCTGAGCCTGCCACCATCCATCTGCAGTCTTCTTGATTATCATCAGTACGTCTCCTCTCTGAAACAGCAACGCACCAGAACAGCCATGATGAATCACAACCACACAGAGGTCTGATTTACTCTGACGTTAAAAAAAACAAACTCAGTCATTTCCATGTTATCTTATCTCATCTAAGACATATTTAAAGAGAATATATGCTTAAAGGCTGGATTTAATTATATCAGGAAATGTGATGATGCTTGGCAGACACATGGAAAAAGCTTTTTAGTTACATGCATGCATATGGAACATATATGTATGTCGCCTTCTTTTCAGGCCTGTTTTCCCTGCTGGACTCTGATCAGTAGATTTGATGGCAACAGCGCCATCTTTTGTTTTATATAGATATTACACAAAGTAAAAACCTAAAAACGTGAAGGGTAGCATGATAATAAAGGTCCAACCAGGTTCCTGTCTGTGTGGAGATGGCATGTTCTGACATTACTAGAGAAGCAGGATGGATGGATGGATGGAT
>JBAMIG010000017.1:19503361-19513815 GCA_037177335.1 Kiunga ballochi | reverse complement strand
CGCGTCGGACGGAAAATAGGCTAACTGGGATCTATACTCGCCCCCCTCAAGCGACTAAGGACCGTGTAGTCGCTACAGTAACCATAATAGTTTGAATTTCATCATGAACGCGGATAGAATCTGATATTTTATTCTAACACCATGGACTTCTTTTGTTATTTAAAATAATGATGTTGCTGAAGCCGATTACCTCAAGAACTAAATACAAACTTTATTCATTTGTTTGCATCTACAGTCACTTGGTTAGGTTTAGGAATCACAACAAGTCAAAGCACAGAAACCCTGCCTAAACATTGTGAATTGGTTTCTGTTGCATTACTTAAAGCGTTTCACCACAAGGGGGCAGAGTTTTACCACACAAGGTTTCTCCATTTTTATTCAAGTTTCATTTAATAAATGAAAAGGAAAAGGCATATTGTGAATATATTTGTCATATATGGTGATTTGCTTACTTTACACAAATAAAAAGCGTTACTACGGACCGGCGACCTGTCCAGGATGCACCCCGCCTCTCACCCTCTCTCATTGCTAGGATTGGCTCCAGCTGCCCGGGACCCTGAATTGGATGAAGCCATATGGAAAATGGATGGATAAAAAAAATTAAAGGACAAGACATAAGTCAACAAATGAATTAGAAAAGCATAAAATCCTTTAATCATAACTAAGTAGGCTTTTTCATGTGCGGTCTTCATCACATAATAGCTGACATGCTCGCCCTGTTCCCACATTTAATGTCTTATCCATGCAGAACAACTCACTTTGCAACACCAGATTAGATGTGATGTCTAGTGAAAGGGGTATCGCAGGAAACGTAGGTTTGTCCTACAATAGGGGCAAAAGTTTAAGCTTTTCTCTGAACGCTTTAGAAGGACTGAAATGCATCCTCATGCATCAGCACTGTTCTTCAATGTGCAGGTTCAACGTTAGGGAGAGGATGTTTGACCCTAATGACTCTAACATTTAGAAGTAGTTAATCCAAGCAGAGAGTGAGAAAAGTTATGGTTTCCTACTAGACTGAAGGATAAAGCCAGCCTATAAAACCAGTACTCCCCCCATCTTTTTGCATAATCATGTTTCAAGTTAAAGTCATATTCTTTACAAGTATTCAACCATCTTAGTGGCTAATTGTGACCCTCATGAGGATAAACATGTTTAAAACCACAGCTTCTAATTATTGCATTGTTATAATTGATTATTGCATTGTTATAATTGATTATTGCATTGTTATAATTGATTATTGCATGGTTATAATTTATTATTGCATGGTTATAATTTATTATTGCATTGTTATAATTGATTATTGCATTGTTATAATTGATTATTGCATCGTTATAATTGATTATTGCATGGTTATAATTGATTATTGCATGGTTATAATTTATTATTGCATCGTTATAATTTATTATAAGGTAATAGGTAATAATTATTAATTTATTACCTATCCAGCACTTCATTACAAATAGTGTGGCTCTGCAGAAAGCATGGGGAACAATAAATGAGACTGTCCAAACGTGTGTGTGTGTGTGTGTGTGTGTGTGTGTGTGTGGAGCTTGACGCATAGCTGTGACCTCTCTCAGCATGGTGTTACCTCTTCAGAGTCACAGTGCCATTGTGTCCCGATCTCTCACATTACAACCAGCCAACATCATGAACACACATACTCTCACAGACACACTCACAGACACACACACACACACACACACACACACACACACACATGCAAACTATTGGCCCAGGTGGTTAGTATTGTCTTATCGGGGGAGGTTGGTGTCATGGTTCAATGCATGGGAACTGCATAAACCTTTTCATTAGCACTCAGTGGCTAGTAGTCAATATCTGTTAGGTATATATACACACACACACACACACACATATATATATATACACACACACACACTCACACACACAGGCACACACAGGCACACTCTTTAAATATACTTTATTGAATGTAAAAACATTTTATGTGTAAAATAAGCAACTTTAAAGCCTGTAAAAGTTATTTTAATATGCCTGGCCTGTATAAATTTTGCTCTGACCTCAGATTTATCACTTATTCATATCTAATCTCTATCCAGCATGACTGTCTGATAAAACCACAACCTTACAAGCAGCGTGCGGGAAACACGCCTCATCTAAGTGTTTCCATATTGGAGCAGATGTCATGGTTTTACCTCTATTGTTTGATAAACTAAGTCTAACTAAGTCGGCATTGATGGATGGATGAGATGCTTTATGAGACCTCAGATCAGGAGCTTATTGTCAGTCAGGTTCATGTCACTTTGCTCACTTCCTGGTTGGATTTACTTTCGATGTTTCAAAATAGCTTGAACTAAAATGCATCCGTTGACTCACCCTGAGGGAAGTCACTGGATGCTGCACACATGTCATGATAAACATTTATCATTGTGTGTGTGTGTGTGTTCATTATGTAGAACATTAGCTCAGCTGTTTTTTCCAGCTCACTTTTTAAAAAAATAATTTTTCTTTCTATTGCAGGAAAAAAATGATGCGTGACCGTTTTTATCAAGTCGTTAATCATTTTATTTTGTTTACAAATTATGAAGCATTCCTCCTAAAAGCAGATTGTGTACCAAATAAGCAATGGTACTTCTACTAGCCTATATTTTTTCATTCACTCCTTTTGTATGGAAGACCAGTGTTAATGAATAAGATGCTTAGAAAACCATAAAACAACTTTTCTAATCCACTAGATGACTGTGTTAATAATAACAAAAACTAAATCTGATCAACTAAACACATAAAACAAACACTCACCCTGATAAATAATGTATAAATATTTGTTGTTTGTTTTCACATCTGTTTGCTCAAATGCCTTATGACAGTTAGGACAGCAATACTGTGTGATCTTACTTTTATTTCTCAGCTTTTATATGTTTTTGCAACTTTGACCATGTTGATCTTTATAAAAACGTTTTCTTTGTTATCAACATAAACTATGAAACAAACCTTTTTGTCAAATATTGAGCAGCACAGAACCTGCTGTAGTCTTCATATCCTAACAGGCATTCAGGTGTTTCTTTATAAGGAGCTAATGATTAGTGAAGTTAAACACCAATAAAAGAGAATACATTTTATGGTCAAATTGGGAAATAAAAATCACCTCTTGTCTGATTTTTGTTTGCTCGTCTCAATGAAAGTTATTTTTTGATTGTTTGATTGCATAAATTAAAAGCAATACAGGCTCATTTACAACTCTTTTCCCTCAAATGTGCACAATAGTTTCTGCTGTAGTAATGTGTAATTATCCTAGGTATCTAAATGATACCATAAAACTGTGCAAGGTTTCAGTGTTTCAGCAGCATCAGCAGTGATTCACCCTTTAAGCAAATATGCTAAGGAGGCTTTAACATCAGTTTTGTAAAGAGAAAAAAGCATTTTAAAGCATTTGAATGAAATCCATTTTACAGAAAGCTCCTCTCTGTTTTATCTCATCCTCTCTGTGTCAAAAAGCAAGCACAAAAGATCATTTAATGTCAAAGGGAATACAAACATCAGCATGCTAACACCTCATTTGTAAATGTTAGCATGCTATTCGTCGTAAATATTAGCATGCTAATCGTCCAAATGTTAGCATGCCAATCGCGTGATGCTAATGCACACACACACACACACACAAAAGCACAACTCAAAGCGGCTACGTGAAGTTATTGTAAATTTTGCACGAGTTACATACAAGCATGTTTGAATATTTCCTTTTACGTTTACACCTGTTGGTATCTATGTCAGAATCTAAGTTAAAGTTTAGCCACAACATCTCCCAGTGTGACCAGCAGACACACCATCAACCTTTAAGCTTCACACACTGTCATGCACAGATAACTGTAAAGATGTTTAATAGAAACAGCAGCTATTTGGAGCTATTCACAAAGATTTTCCCACACTCAGAAGGTTTGATTAGTATTGATAATATGTAAATGCAATTGATTGTTTCACTCTGTCTGCATTGATTTGTGTGTGTGTGTGTGTGTGTGTGAGAGAGAGATACTTTAGTCTTCTGCAGCCTCCAGCTGTCAGTGTTCTTGGTGCATCCAATACTAACTTGTGTGATGTTGGAATAAAGCAGAGACCCACTACTACCAGTAAAATCTAAGCCTCCATCATGCAATGGCATCACAGTCTGTATACTGCAATGCATGAGCAACATGCCATCAGTTAAAGAGATTAGATTAGAGTCATGTGACATTATTTGCTTTATTAAAAGAATATTGATGGGCTTGTGAAAGATGAGCAGATTAGACAACAGTGAGTGGTGCTTTGGAAGCATTGTGCATTTTATTTTTGCATAAATTAGCAGGTGCAGCACCTAAAATGCACACAATAACCACAGTTTTAACCACAAGTGTGTGTTTTTTTCATGTCTATTCTTTACATCTGTGTTTGCATGGTCTGTATTGGACAAGAAACGCCTCGGGATGAGCATTTACTACAGCAAGATGTCCATGTGTCACTGTCTGCAGAGACAAGTGATAGTGTCCTTATATAACGTTAAAGTAATACACATTTAAACATGCCATATAGCGTAAAAGGATGTGGAGATGGATAACACAAACTGTGTTTTCTCTCAGAATATCCACATTTAACCAGAAAAGGATTTTCCCAGAAACGACTGTGTTCAGAATAATGCCGCTGTAATAAGGTTTTATAATGATTCATGCCTGCCGTATTACTCGATGTGCTCTACTTTCATGTCAGCAGCCGTTTTCAGCGTAGGTGTCAGTTTCGTCCAAATTGTGAATGTCTTGAGTCAATATTGAGTTATTTGTGTTGAAGGAGAGCAGCACAGGAGGTAAACAAGAGCAGGAGGCTCTGATTATAATAGTTATCAACACCCTGTTAGCTTGGATGTTTTTAGTCTAGCCCTGGTAACTAAAACCAATATAAGTCATTGTTTTAAGATCTAGTTTAACATAACTGGACTGTTCTAATCTGCCACGCTCACATCAGAGCAACACAGGCTGGTAGGCAGTGAGATGGAGGCAATGAGCGGCTATCTAAGGCCTACATTTAGAGCACTTATTGAACTTTCAGGATATAGGAACTTCCTCACTGCTGGCTGTTCAGTCTGACATGCAGGGATAGAGATATTTGAGCCCCACAAACAGCAAAGATGCACAGATATGTGTGAAAACCACAGATCTTTTCAAAGGTCAGAAAATGAATCTTAACAAAAGCAGGATGTGGTCATGATGATAATAGCTGCATGGTGCAAACAGATGTGAACCCGTGTCCTCTAGTGCTGCAGGCAGGTTAAGTCGGGACCAGAGGCAGAGAGCTGCTGGAGATGTGCAACATAATTACTGGGTTCTGGGAGTAATTTAAACCGACTGCTGGTTTCAGTTGTGTTGATGTTTAAATGACAGAAGTTCCCTGCAGTCGTAAAACTGTGGCTTCATGTTTGATTTAAATGCTCCATATGCCTTATAGTTTGAATATGGCTATGAATTAAGTAACAAATTGAGATAAATTCACAATATAAAACTGCATTCATCTTGTAGTAATACATCCAAGATCAGTTAATTACCTGCAGAATAAATAACCAGGTATCAGTAAGTCAGTATGCTGCTTGGCCGAAAACAGCCTGAACTTGTTAAACTTGGGGAGAAATAGCTGAAAAATATTCAATACATAATGAGAAATGTCTCAAAATGTTTGGGTCAAATCTAAAATACTTCCAAAAAACTAAAGGGATAACTAACAAATATCTCTGAGTACAGATATAAGGACAGCAATGATAAATATATATATATAGTCCTCAGAAGCTAAAGGCTCTGGTTCTTGATGTTTTTAGGTATTTTGCTTTGATTTGTTGTCAGCATTTGTAAATAGGAAAGAGGGTTTAAATGACTCATATGGCCGACAGAGGGTGTCAGAGACCAATGGTTTGAGCCAGAGATGACGCACTAATATGGGCGTTGCAGAGGCAGCTATAAAGGAGGCGAGGAGGAAGGAAACCCAGCGCAAACAAAGGGACTGGAGTTTGTTTACCACCTCTGCTACACTTTCCACTCGGACTCAGGCGGATCATTGAACCAGCACTTTGTCATTTTGAGCCATTTTTTTTTACATACTTTGGGATTAATCTTTTCCTTTTTTATTCTACTTTTTTTAAAATAACTTCATCTGTTGATCCCTTTGGACCTTACCGTGTTCTATAAAACTTGTTGCTATGTGTTCTTACTAATATGCATCGTCCATCCAGGTGAGTGAGGACATAGTCCAAAGGAGAGCGCGCGCGTGTGTGTTTGTTTGTCATGCTGCTGTTTTACAGGAGTGTTGTTTGCGCGCATGCCGGCATGAGATCTGTCACTCTGCAGACTCCGAAACGAGTTTGATGTCACTATTTTTATAAACTGACAAATTATTAACAACTTGACAACTTGTAGAAAAACAACTTTTATTTATTTATTATTGCGTTTTTTTTATTTATAAAGAAACGCTTCTTTATCTCACTTTCTTCCTGCGTTATAAACTACTAGAAATCGCTCAACATAATAAACATATCACAGTCTAGTGCCAAATAAAAGCCTCAACTCTGCTTTTTTTAAAAAATAATCTGTTATGTTGATGAAGCCTCGAGCGCGTTTCTGCAGCGATGCTTCAACGCACCGCACGCGCTCGAATAAAAAAAGCGACCCAAAGCCATCAGCGCTGACGTTGTAGCCCGGTTCATAGGGGCTACAGATGGAGTCGGGTCTAAATGACACACAGTGTCTGCGCTGGTCACTAAGTCTCCAGCTTTTCACAGAATAAATAAAAAACGCGTCAGAGTTCAGCCGAGTTTTTATTGGGCAGTTTTAGAATCACCGCGTGTTAAAAAGCAGTCACAGCTCATGTGTTTGTAGCTTTTCAGAAATAAATCTCCTGATAATGGTTAATACCTGGATAATAATGAATTATTTAGGCTCCTGATAAGATTATGGAGACTCTAGTGTCCGGGGGGAGGCGCACAAACACTGTGGACCAGACAGAAGGATACAATCAGCGCGATCCTGTGACAGTTGCAAACTAATATTGATTTATTCTAATTATTAGTAAAACAAACACTATCGTGAAATCTAAAATTTCAATGTTTCATCTGTTGCGTCGCCTCGGGAGACGCAAAAAACGTCACCCTGCGTCTGAAAGTTGATGTGGTGAGATGCTTGGATGGATTTCCTTAAAGATTTGCGGCAAACATCGTTCTGCTCTTCGTGTTCCTCGTCTAAGCACTGCCCACAAGCTCATCTCCCCTCCTGATTTTCAGATCTGCACCGAAACCCCACAGGGAAAGTTCAGATTTTCACGCGCCAGGACGTGGCCGTGCGTAAAGATGAAGGTTACAGGGCAGAAAGTCACCGATGAGTGCCGCAGATGTGTGAATCAGTCTAACGCTTCTGGAAATATGTCTGTTGCTTTTTATCATTATTAGCGACATTTTGACACAAGTATATTTATCTTTGTAGCTGTGAATCAGTCCGTGTAGAAAACTGCAGTCTAATCTTTGGGAAACAGGAAGCGCCGCTAAAAACTATTTGCGCATTTTCAATTTTATTAGATTTTTTTGTATCAGCCATGAAAATACTAAATTAAGGAAGCTAAAGGGAAAACAAGACAAGTTAAGCCTGGAAGTACTTGTTAAAATTACTTTACAAATGAAGCGAATTGTGACATTTTAGCCACTTATTTGAGCAAAATATGCGATAACTTAGAAAAATGTTCGCTAACATTAAAGCGCAAGCTTGGTGATCCAGTCCAACTTTCCCAGTATGACGCTGTTTGTAAGGAGAGGTTTCTCTCTGGCTGTTTGTGACGCAGTTAAAGCCACTCCAGCCGCTTCCTTCATGTCGCCTTTCCTCATAAAGTCACAGATTCGCCATAATCAGCTATTTCTGATAACAATAGAGACGCGCTGTGCGTCAGTTTGGACAGGAAACCTTGTCTACCGGCTGCAGGGACACAGTGCATGCACATAAACCGGTGTAGCACTCGCCCCTTCAGAGCGCGTTTACTGTTCTCAGCTGAACTGGTCAGTAAAGTGCGAAAAAAACAAGAACTCCGCAGAGTTGACTTCCGCTAAAAGGTTTGCTCAAATTCAAAGATCAGCGATTTCCCGCTATGCTTGAGATGATGTACAAAAAAATCCGCAGCACTAAAGGGAATGCTGGAACAGCAGGTCCCGTCTTTAAGCAACTCCGCAGCTGCAGCTCCATGTGCGGATTTAAGCTGTTTGCGCAGAATGATGAAAGCCCAGGCTGATGGTGCCGTTCTGTTCACCCAACAGACCAACAAACGCACCCGATGGCTCCAAAGAAGTAACGGCGACAGATCACAGCGGAGGAGGTCCACCACCGGTGGTTGGTGCTTCAGCGCAAACACCCCGTCCGGACTGCGGCGACCAGCGGAGCTTTGCGCAACCCGGCGCTGGAGGAGGAGAGCCGGGCTCGCCGTGTTTGTACAGAAACCTTATCTTAGTTCGGGGAAAACCGCCTTGCCCTTTTCCACTCTTCCGCCGGTCCTCCAGTGGATATTTCTCCTTCGACAGCGACTCGTTGCCGAGCTCGCCGCTCGACTCAAAGACGGCTGACAAAGCCACGCAAACTCCGAGCCCCAGCAGCCAGGTGATGAGCCACGCCCTGCAGCGAATGGCTGATGAGGCGCGCGGCGGAGCACCTGGATCACACCGTGCTGACGGTGAGCACTTTGCCAGCATACAGATTAGCCTCGTCTCAAAGTCCACTGACAAGCAGCTAGATCACAAATAAACTATAAATAACCTGTTGTGCACATCTAAGAGAAGTGAGCACACCCTTCATCTCAGCTGGAGCGTTTGACTGGTTTTTACTGTATTTTCTGCCTTATGAGAAAATAAATGCACATTTAAGCGAACAAACTGACTCACAAACATTAGGTTGGTTTTTAAAACGAGTGAAATAATTCCTACCTACTAGTTTATAGCATAGTTATTAATTTACTCTTCAAAGCGGGATTGTTTTTAATGTTTGCGCTATAAATACTTGTCTTGTCTGACTTTGGGGGATTTTACAGGCGGTAAAATCAAGTTTTAATGGGTTTTGGGGGATTCTTATTAAAAAAGCATAGCTCAGCTTAAAATGGTCCGAATATCTTTTTAAAAATTATTATTGTTTTGCTTGTTTGTGTTGCTGAGGCAGCCTAGTGTGCAAACTGCACACTGACCACAAGTTGGTCATTTATTTTCAGAAGATCTGATGACAAAAATCACTAAAGAATCCCATGAAAACAGTTTATCTGCAAGAAGTGGAACTTGATACTTGCTCGTACCTAGACAGCAACCACCAAAGCATCACAAGAAAACAGCCATTTAAGCATTTTTATACACAATACAACCAAACGGCCTTTTGGAGAAGAGAGAAGCCTGTAGCCTATGCGGAAGTGCCACAAATTGCAGTTCTCCTCTCATCCACTAGGGGCTCTAAATGGAGCAAATCTCCTTAAACTCCCATGTTATAAAGATCAAGTTTATAACAGGAATAAACATGTTTACAGCCTGGTACAAAAACATTTTAGGTTTACTAGGTCAAGTTTACTGTCATGACAGGTGTGAGGGGGCTTAGTATATCCGTTCAGAGTTATTTAGTTTTAAAATTTGGCATAGAAAGTTCGTGGCTTCTTGGTAAATAGAGTTTGTACCTATAGCTTTTCTCGTCATGTTGAGCGCTCTAAACGGTTTAAACTACACATCATTTATTATTATACCCCTAATAGGTAGCTCATTCGTCACTTAATTTTGTCATGTCGTCAGGGGACACCTGAAATCGGTCTCCCAACCTTTTGCCTTAAAGATGACTGTTTTTCCTCTTGAACTACATCTATGTGCTTTTGATTGCCTTCTTGCTAGCAGATATCAGATATATATGTCAGAGTGCACCACAAACATGGGTTTTAGTCGACTAACCGCAGACTTTAGCGTTAGACCGCCTACCTCCATATGCCAGGTAGCTCAGTTAGCTCAATTAGCTTAGTTAGCTTGTTTAGCTCAGTTAGCTTGATAGCTCGGTTAGCTTAGTTAGCTTGTTTAGCCCGGTTAGCTTAGTTAGCTTGTTTAGCTCAGTTAGCTTGATAGCTCAGTTAGCTTGTTTAGCTCGTTAGCTTAGTTAGCTTGTGTAGCTCAGTTAGCTCTAAGCAAAAGGCAGCTGGCAGCTTACAGTTTGAAAGATGTCAATTATCCACATCAACACTCTCACAACCCCCCTCTGTGCTCAAACTTTTCGCTTGTTTTTTGTTTTTTCCGGAACGGTCACGGTCACTGAAACACCCATCCATCCATTATCTACCGCTTTGTCCCTAATGGGGTCGCGGGGGGGGGGGGGGGGGGGGGGGGTGACCACCCCCCCCCCAACACAAAGAAAAAAGAGGGGTGTGAAAAGAAAAACACACCCCTCCCAAACCCCCAAAACAAACCCTTTTCCCTCAAA
>JBAMIG010000017.1:19474827-19485382 GCA_037177335.1 Kiunga ballochi | reverse complement strand
GGCCTTTAGAGCGAATGCAGCGTGGGTTTTAGAACGAATGCAGCGTGGGTTTTAGAGCGAATGCAGCTTGGCCTTTAAAGCGAATGCAGCGTGGCCTTTAGAGCGAATGCAGCGTGGCCTTTAGAGCGAATGCAGCGTGGCCTTTAGAGCGAATGCAGCGTGGGTTTTAGCGTTTCCCAGGCATCTCTACATTCTTTCATTAGGCCATCTGAACTGGAATTGATTGCAGTGTTATTGTAAAATATCAGAAGAGTGATGTTTGGCATGCAAACTGCAACGTCATTGTTCTTCATGAGGAAACCTGGCATCCAACTCAGCAGAGCGTGGCGGCTAATGGGTGTGTCACCTGAAACGCTGCCAGCACAGCATGGCTGTGTTCAGGAAAGCAGCAGATGCAGAGCTGGCAGCTAAGGATATGCGCTGTAATGCCAGCTGTCATTACAATGACTCCTCTCTCTTCTGATATTTATTTATTTATTACCTAGTTGCTAATTATAGAACATAGATGAAACAGCAGAATAAAAATATATAAGAGTTTATATAATTCCAATAGAGAAGGAGAAGTCAGAAACACGCATGTGCATTTAAACATGCGTTCACACCTGGAGATGGAGAGAATAAAGAGAGTTGTGGCAGGATGTTGACATCTATACTTACCTGCTTCCTGTACATGTAAACTTACAGTATGTGTGTCCTTTGATTTTCAAACATCAAGCAATCTCAGAGTGTTTATGTGAACATTTGATGTAAATTACAACACGGTCAGGACATTTTGTGACACGACAACATGCCATGCAAACACGGATGCAAAGTAGGAGAATGCACTGAACACTT
Organism: Kiunga ballochi; assembly: GCA_037177335.1. Classification (NCBI taxonomy): domain Eukaryota; kingdom Metazoa; phylum Chordata; class Actinopteri; order Atheriniformes; family Pseudomugilidae; genus Kiunga; species Kiunga ballochi. The sequence continues at coordinate 19,484,548 of JBAMIG010000017.1, read as the reverse complement.
ACTGAGATCTAAGCAGGAAGCATCAGCAGTGAACGGAATAACAGTGTGATTTCTTCTTAAAGTCAGTGAAAATAAGCCAAAAAGCTTTGCAGGTTTTGTGCAGCTTTTCTAGCATGTTAGCATTAGCGGTTTAACTCCTTGTCTTGTCTTTGTGCTCTCTCTTCCAGAGGTTGGCGGGCAGACAAAGGTGGGATGTGATCCCTCTGAACTTCCTCCCACACATTCACCAGGAACCCGTCGCTGTGTTCTGTGTTGGCCTCCTGCTCCTCCTGATGGGACGTTTAATGTACTTGCAAGGCAGTACAAACAGCCGGGACTACTCTCAGGTTTAGCCCTGGGAAAACCCAGCAGAAGTAGCATCTTTTTGTTTGTTTGTTTGTTTGTTTCGGTGGACTTTGGGGATATTTTTGGACTCGTTTTTATATTTTAGGAAGAAACTCTAATTTCTAATGTTTATTCCTCCACCACCGTTTCGGTTGGCGCCTTTGAGCCATCATGCAACCAAAGAGGCAAGATTTTGCACGTCTTGCTAGCGCATGACTAGTTGTTTCAACTAAAAATGCTGCTGCAAAGGTATGCCTGTGGAAAAAGTGCCTTGGGTGATTTTTTGTATTCTTCTTTTTTTTTTTTTAAACTTCTTTGTATTTTTGCTGCGCAGCATTTTTTCCAGTTGATCAAAGTCTTTGATCCAGGCTTTCCGCTTCTGTTTCAGATACTTTTAACCTGCACACAGCATCGACTCATGGGACTTTTCCATTAATGTCTAATTTTTAGTTCACTCCATAAATGTTTTTCCGAGAAATCTGTTTTTTTTTCTGTAAAATTGGGAAAGATTCACACCAGCGTTTTTAGATTTAAAATGAACTTTCTGGATATTTTAAAGTACAAACTGAAACTGAAGATCTTGAGATCAAATGAGTTTAATTTCTATGACTAAAGGTTTTGTTGGTCCATTGAAATAATATTCTGAAATGTAATAATACGTTATGTTCTGCGGGTCTTCCATGCCGTTTGCTTAATCAGACTGGATTATTAACCGTTTAAGGTACTTAAAGCAGACACAGCACGTGGGGTTTATTGTTTAATGAGCATTTCTTTAGATGTCAGTTGGTTTTTCCAAACATTTATCATGTATTTCCCCCTTAAAATGAGCTTAATCTCGGTTTTAAACATATTTTATTGCCACACTGATGTAGAAATAAATTTGCTTTTTGATAATTAACATGTAAAGAGATACTGTTTGAACTAATGGGTTAAATCTGCATCTTGGATCGCCACATTTTCAGTATTAGTTTGTTACAAGCAAACATTGGATGCGTAGGACTTCAACGGCACAGCAGTAAAATAAACCATTACTCTTTTTATCTTGTTATTTCAGCATTAAAACAAAGTTTTGCACATTCGTAGCAAATTGTTGGAGCTTGTTACTCCACTTGCAAATGCAATAAAACAATCTAACTGTTACTGAGCTGCGCCGTTAGCGCAGAGTGACACCTGAAAGCAGTTAAATCATGTCGTGCCATGCATTTTTCTGTCCTTTTTTATTTTCCAGTGTTTCTAGTTTAGAATGACCAAATAAAAACCGTACGTCTTCCAGCTTCCAGTCGGACTATAAGTACCTGTCGGGTTTTGGTTTATTGACGAGGTCGTGTTTTCTGTTTGCTAACATCACGATTGGCAACGTTTCCTCGCGTTCACAGACTCGTTAAACACTCTGAAACATTCACCGTGATGCAGCCGTGAGTTTAATGTCTGTATCTCTGAACCCTTTTTCTAACAGATTTATTAGCTTTATTGTCCAGAGGAAAAGCGATACCAGTGGGCAACGTTCAGGTCTTCTTTGTTATTCTTAAAATGCACGTTACCACTTATTGCCTGATTTAAATTAAACTACAGCAATGGCAAAAAAGTATGAAATACAATTTTATACTAATAAGATGAAACTATATGTATGTTAACATAATAAATGCACTGTTGTGGAAGGAATTTTGCAGGAAAAGATCTTTTAGCCATCTATAAGAGCAAGAGTTGATGCTTTTTCCTTCATTTGGGCTTTTAGGAATTCAGGTTAAAAAGTGTTTTTACCTTTTTGTTCACGTTCATCTTTATTCTCTGGATTTATAATAAAGTTATTAAAAGCAGCTGCTCCAACCTGTCTGACATGTGATGAGTAAATGCAGTCCAGCCGATGTATAAAAGCTAATATTATCCACAGCTCAAAATATAGAAGTTTTACTTAAAATGGATCAGAAATGCAGGGATGCAGGGATACACCTTCCAGGCTCGTTTTAATTTTGCTAGCATTCCCATTCCCAGCTCTAAGACCAGTTTATCAAGCTGTTCAACCATTTCCACTTCAAATAACTGATATGAGGAGCTGAGAAGGCTTGCCGTAATCTCATTGCATCCGGTTAAATTATGTCCATAGATATGTCCTCATCTGGTCAGGGACACTATTACATTCTGGAGTTGTGGACAAATGTGCTTATTGTTATTTTTTATGTGTGGTTAGGCTGCTCGTGATAAAATGCAATAAACATTAGGAGATTATTAGAGTGAATCAGCAGAAAATCCAGTTGTGTTGATTAAATCAAACTTAGAACGCAAAGTTTTATCGAACTGATTAGACATCCTAGAACTCGGGTGTAACGACGGCATCGTGCGGAGCCTCGTAAAGCTCGCTGAGTCAGACGGTATGAGGACGGCGGATGGATGTTTACCACAAAAGAATAGAAAGAAAAAACAACCACAAAGATCTGCTTGTAATGTTGAGCATGAAACTTAAAAACATAGAAACATCTTGTGTCATCTCATCCTCGTTAGGTTTGACCACGCTGTATTACACTACTTCCTGTTTCTGGTTTTCTACTGATTTCTCATGACCTGCTGGAGAAACCTTTCAGTACGCGTTGCTATCCATTATCCCGTCCTAGTTAGTTGTTTTTAAATGCACATGCTTGTTTTAGTACTTAGGCGCTTAGCTTTTCTCTTGCTGGGACACTGAGAGCTGAGACTGCTTGTTGATGTCTGATATTGTGCCATGTGAAACCTACAACCTCATTTTGAAGTACTGTATTACAGCCAGACTGCGAGTTGGAAGCATGGCAGGGAGGAAACCGAGAGATGAATTACCGCCTTCTGAAACTGATATGGAAACTTAGTAATGTGCTGAATCTTCGCCTATGCTCTGAGGGCGTTGGAGCACACAAACACTTGCGTGACATTCAGGGTTTTCTTGACTTGCATCAACACTGCTGGAGCTGCTTTGCGCTGCCGATTTTTCTATTTGTTTTGTCTTTTAGCAGCTGAAGCAAGTCACACAAAGACTTTGATCTATGATCAGGTTTTTTTTAGCTAATATACATAAAACAAGCAAACATTTGGGCCTCTGTAAAACACTGATAAACATATAATACTCTGCACCCCATTCATAGAGCCAGGAAATGTGGGAATCAGTTTATTCAGAGACAAACATAAATGCAGTACCTGAAATGGAAAACAGTCTTAAGAAGCTTTTATATTCACTATTTAGTTCAACCATCCTTCAACACAGGCTGAAAAATTTTAGACATTTTTATAATATCTGCAATTACAGTATATTTCCTTTCCTTCTTTAAGGAGTTTTTTGCTGTTCGTTTTCATTCTCTGTCAGCATCTCTCTACTGCTTCAGGGGTGTTTATCTCTCATAAGACACTGATTTTCAGTCCAGTTCCTGTTTTTTGGCATGTCCCACCCTTTTCTCCCCGCTTCACTTTGGGCAGGGGTGTCCAGCTCCGGTTCTCTAGTCCTGCGAGTTGTCCATGTATCCCTGATACAACACAGCTAACTCAAGTTAAACGGTCTATGCTGACCTTGTTGGGACAGGGATACATAAAAATCAGCAGGACAGCGACTTAGGACACCCCTGCCTTAGGGACAGCGTCTTGTGAGGCACCTTTGCATTGAAACCATTTCAGATGAGGCTTTAACAAACTTCAAACCATGCTGATATTTCTTAATTACATGCTAGTAGCCTTTTGGGTTGCTAGCATGTCATGCTAGTAGCCTTCATGCTAGTAGCATTTTGGGCTAGTAGCCTTTTGGGCTACTAGATTTTGGGCTGCTAGTAGCCTTATGGGCAGCTAGCATGTCATGCTAGTAGCCTTTTGGGTTGCTAGCATGTCACGCTAGTAGCCTTCATGCTAGTAGTCTTTTGGGCTAGTAACCTTTTGGGCTACTAGCTTTTGGGCTGCTAGTAGCCTTATGGGCAGCTAGCATGTCATGCTAGTAGCTTTTTGGGCTACTAGCATGTTATGTTGGTGCAAAAACACTATTTCATGTCTGTCAATCTTTGACATTTTTAATTAATACAACTGCCTTCATGAAAAAAGTGCCTAAAGATCCATTTTAAAATAAATTAGGTCATTACTATGTAGTGTGTAGAGTCTGGTGCCTTATTTTTTTTTACATCTAATGATTCGTAGATCAGGGTTAGGTGGGTTATGCATCCATCTAAAGACTGCCGTGTGCAAGGGTTGGACTGAAAAACAGTGAAGATCAATGTCCAGCAATAAACTTTAAACATTCCTTAAAGGCCTGGAGAGCTGTAGCTCCTGCTTATCCTCATGTTTAAAATGAATATTTTAGCAACGGTGGTGGCTCAAAGCTTTTGCACTGCACCGCGTACTTCAGCAACACCACGCCAGAAATTCACTTTTTCAACTATTCACCCAACAAAAAAGTAATGTTTTTATGTTTTTCAGCGGAAATAAAGCACATCTGGATCCGTGTTGCTACTCATCCACACAAAGGCTTTTCTTTTATTATGTTTAGCTTTCTTGATGTTTTATTGAAATGACAAAAAGTTTGTTGTCTCAGACACACTCAGTGACTTGTTCTTTTGCTGCACATGCTGTACAAGACGCCATATGCAAGCGCTATTAAAATAACAAAAACCAAAAAAGGAACGTAGAACGACTCCAGATGACCCAGTTCAACTGTAGCAATGTGTCATTTTGTTTATATCTGTACACTGAAATATGGTAGTTTTGCAGAATGATTTGATAAGGCTTGCTGTAAATAAAGCTTCTGCATCTTTTTGATAAATGATTATCTGTAAGATGTGAATGTTGTAAATAAAATGTTATTATTTTATGATGTGGTATCCAGTCAGTTTTACACAAGATTTTATTTACAGTGTTGATAAATGACTTATAATGAGTTCAGGGTTTAAGATGGGATTTATTGGGTTTATTTACTGTAAAAATAGCCTTGTTACACATTTTCTAACAGCTGAGTTGCATTGAGCTGCAGGTTTTTAGCTCTAAAAGGAGGCTCTTAGATTACTATAAACTATTTTTTAGCAAATGTATTATGTTTTACCGAGCATTTTATTAATTTATAATATCACTCATTTCATACGGTCTCCAAACAAAGTTTATATTTACGTATTTACTGAAACCAGCATCTTGGTTCAGTCAGTTACAGGAAGTAATTCAGGTGTAATAGGAATCATTTTCCCCTTTATTTGAATAACTCTTTACTGGTTTGAACATTTTCTTTCAATTGACCTCCATTGCATATATGTGTGTGTGTGTGTGTGTGTGTGTGTGTGTGTGTGTGTGTGTGTGTGTCTGTGTGCGCTCGTGCAACTGCAGGACGTGGAAAGTACGGTGCCTTCCACTACTTGGCAGAAAGACACGTGCACAACTCTCTGAAGTACACACTTGGTCACACACATCAGTGGCTCCCACACATGCACAACACACTCATAATCACGTGTGTGTAAAACTGGAAGCCCAACAAGGTTAATTTCTCCAGCTATAGAGGAAAAGACTTTTACTTACAGAGTGTCTTGTCTGTCTGTTTGTCAGTAGTAAAATGATGACATGAAGGGGGTGTATGGGTTCAAAGGAAGCCTGACCGTGTGTCGAGGGTTTGATAAATTGGGAGTGAAAACATGTTTGCCTGTTAGAGAACGTACAAGTTGTGACGCATCATGGGATTTACCTAGATTGCATCCTGCAGGCTTTTGGAGCTGTTGTTTTGGTAAGCATCTTTCTGGGTTAATGAAGCAAACCACTGGAACTCGGTCCGTAACATAGATTAAAACTACTCGTGTTACTGTAATTCTTACATTTGAATCGGCTGCAGATGATTGTTTGGAAGTTAAATGTCGTAACTTTACCGGCTCGTAAATGAACTCATCTCATGTTCTGCGAACATCTGAATATCTGAACGGTTACGTTTTAATTCCTCTTTTAGAAGCAAAAATGTTAAATGTTAATAAATATTCGTTATTAAGTTTACATTAAAATATTAATCCTGAATTAAGATTAACCTAAAAGCATGAGACACATGGAAGTAGCCTAAACAAACCATTTCCTGCTTTCTGCATTTATTTACATCCAAAACTACATAAGTTTTATTTTTTGCTTCAATTTTGATCCTGTTTTGAAGTACTAGCGCAACACGAGCATATTGCTTCACTTTTTCAGCAGCTGATAAGGAAAAGAAAAATACTAAATCAAAGACGGGAAGAAGAAGAGCGCACGTGCTGCGGCGGGAAATTCAAAGCACTTCCTGGTTCTCAGCGTTTGTTTACAAAATAAAAACGTTAAAAGAACAGTTTTCGTTCAAAGTTTGATCATATTTTGTAAGTACTAGCGCGACACGAGCATAGTACTTTACTTTTTTCATCAGCTGAGGAGGAGAAAATAAAAGATCGGAGGTAGAAGACGCTATGTGGCAGGTAAAGTTACCGAGCATGCGCAGAAGGATCAGAATGAATTTATACAGGGATTCAGCACTACGTGATAGAGCAATGAGGCGACCTAATCCCGCTTTAAAATGGAATTAACTGCCACTTTAATCTGAATTAGGTTTAGTTAGGAATGACCATTTTAAGGTTTTTTTCATCTCTTTCAAATGGAATTAACTTTGATTTGCATCCTAAGGGAAATTTACAAACTTTAGGGTCTGAAGTGTGCAGATTTTCAGACGGTGGGATGTCAGTGGGATCTAAAACCCTGAGATGAAAAAGTGAAGCCCTTTTATCCTGAGGTCTGCAAAGTCTAATTATTTGCAGCAACTAAATTGGTCAATTTTTTATTGTAATGAATCTGTATCGTCCCAAAATTAATCACGTTTTCACAACTGCTGCTGAAATCTCCTATAACTGAATTAGTTCCCGATGATAAAAAAAAAAGCTGCTCCTGCAAAAACGTTTCCTTCCTCCAATCTTTTTTTTTTTTTTTATCACTTTGCAGTTTTAGATTAGGGACCCTCAAAGAATCCATAGTTGCTGCTTGTGCAAAATGCATTAACTCTGCACCCTCACTCAAGTAAACAGACTTTTATTATGATATTAATCAGACCATTTAAAATGGAAAAAAGTATTAATTCCACAGTTGAGTCGAATAGTTGGGTCCATTTGATTGGGTACACACTGGCATCAATAAAACAAAACGCCAATGTGTGAAATCGTATTTTAGGGTACAAGATAAAATCTAGTCATAGAAATCTATATTTTTTATGTAATATACTGTTTTTGTATTTATTTAATATAATTATTACTTTCTTTTTTTACCACAAACTTCCATATTGTTGGTGAAACTGAATATTGTTATTTAGGTCATGGTACATTTTGATGCTGCTTGTAGTGCCTTCATACCTGTGCAGGTTGCACCTGCTTCTTACCTGCTAATGGCTGGAATAGGCCACATAGCGATATAAAAACTGGATAGAAGGCTGTGACACCAAATAAACAGCAAATTAGCAACAAATCATTCACGCTTTTGCAGTTCTGTTGCTGTATACCTGCTAGTTGTGTTGCACGTGCACTAAATCTGCTGGCAGTGTGTTGACATGTATGCATAGATAAGAGGCAACTTTCCTGAGATTCCAGACACCGTATCTCTATCTGTGTCATAAATCTGTAGTTTAAGTCAGTTATTTTTCTGGTTTGATGCATTAAATAGGAAAATAAGATCAAATGTCCTGAACGCATCGTGAGGAGTCTGAGTTATAAAAATGTCTGGGTTTAAAATGCATTTTGATGAAGATCTTTTGGCAGCTGCAGCCTTTAACACTGTGATTATATCAGAAAACACAGTTGCACCTTGTGGTTTTTCAATGGTTTGATCAGAACCAACATCTGTCTCCTCCAGAGTGACGCTACTTACAGCGTAAAACCCAGCAGGAACCAGGTGTGCACATAGTTTTTTTGCTGCTTTTACCCCCTGCTAACATTTCAGTGTCACTCCCACACAGCCCAGGCTTCTGCGGCCAAGATGAGGCACAATCAGGATGCTGTGGTCAGAGACTTCCAGTCTATTCTCTTCCTCTATTCAGAGCTGAGCGTGTGAAGTGTGAGCCAAAGGAAAATCTTTTTGTCATGTACTCGTAAGAAAAAAACCACAAAGCGAAACTAAACACATATCAAATGTCCTGCTTTCTGAAGCCAACAGTCAAACAATCAGATGTCAGGATGGGCCAGGGTTTCACTTAAACTCTGATATTTATGATAGTAAAATAAATTTAAAAAATGAGGGAATTTACGCCCTCACCTCAGGTCCTTGAGAGCCACCGTACTGCTATTTTTTATGTATCCCTGTTCCCACACACCTGGCTTCCATTAAAACCAGTGAAGCTCAGAATATTGACTCATTATCTTGAGTCAGCTGCGTTGGACCAGTGATATGAAAAACCTGCAGGACTGTGACTGGAGCTGGACACCCCTGCCCTGAAGCTGACCCACGTGTACGTGCACGCGTGAAATGTGTACAATATGTGTGATGACAAACTCAGAGTGACTTCTAAGCAACTGGAAACCTTTTTCCTTTTGTTTTAATCTGTCACTATGAAGCTAATAAGGACTAATGTGTCTGCAGTGCTGTGTCACTTAGAAAGGCATAAAAAATATCTAAACTGTTATTTAGTCCAACGCCAAAACACAAAGGTTTATCATAAATTATTAGTATTTTATTATAAATGATTATATTATAACTATAACATAATGTTATTTATTAAAGAAAATATAACAGAATATTTTGACATAAAATCTGTTTTCCTCTTAGAAATAGTTGCAACGTGAATGATTTCATCCATTTTCTGGGATTTCTCATCTGGGTTGAGGGGGAAGCAGCCTGAGCAGGGAAGCCCAGACTTCCCCCTTTCCCAGCCAACACTTTAGGGGAATCCCAGGAACCATTAAGGACTGCCTGGAACATCTCACCGGGAAGCATCCTGTGGCGTCTTAACCTGATGACCAGAGATAAAGAGCCTCCCTTTCTGACTCAGGTTCTTCTTCACCACCAATCCGCTGGTCAATCTCATGCTCCTCCCTCCCCTCATAAACTCACATTTAGACGTATATAATCTATATTATAGCGTTTTAGATAACTGGACAAAAAGATGATAATAGGGTCTCTCTTTACTGCAAAGGTAAGAAGAAAATCCAAGACTAACTAAGCTGGAGCTCTGCAGACAGAACTGGGAAGGGCATCTGGAGCGTTGCCTCCTCCCAGAATGTCTACTTTTGTGGCACCTGAGAGCACAAACTGTTAAAGCACAGGAAAATAATCCATTAAGATCAGTTGTCAATGGGCAAGAGGCGGGGTACATCCTGGACAGGTTGCAAGTCCATCACAGGGCCAACACAGAGAGACAAACAACCACACACACACACACACACACACACACACACACACACACACACACACACACACACACACACACACA
>JBAMIG010000017.1:19406909-19424943 GCA_037177335.1 Kiunga ballochi | reverse complement strand
GCCCGGTCTGCCTGCCAGAGAGCCTGCATAGCTGAACCATGTTTTAGTCCCTTATCAGAGCATTTTTTCTGCTTTTACGTCCAACGAGTCAGAGAAATCTATTACAGACTGCACAAACCATGACGTAACCAGCAAATCCAAAGTTGTGGGAAGACTTAAAGAGCATAAAGGAAAACGAAAAGGCAGAAATAAAAGTGTAACATATTTATAGATATACAGTGTATAGAGTGTCTACAAGCTGCAGGACAATGCTCAAATGAACACAAAGATGTTGTAACAAGGCATTTCCTGTGGCGTGGGTGAAATTCAAGTATCATCGGGAATATCCGCTCTCATTGGAGGTTTTTTTTTCCCCATTTGAAGGAGTCGCATCACAACATAAACAGACATGCTTCAGTAAAAGTAATAAGGGATGTAAAAGTATGCACACAAAAGCAAAAGGAAAAAAAAATAAACTTTCCACCCTGCATGAAACTTCTGGGAACACTTCTGTCAGCAGCTTTTTTACACATTTATAAACAGAAATAAAGCTAAAAAAAAAACTCAAGGTTAAAAGGTTTACTAAACATTTTCTCTTGTTTAACGCAAAAACATTTTATTTTTCAGTTACCTGTGGAAACTACAGGATCCAGATGCAGAGTACTGTGCACATGAGACATCCTGTCAGCTCTTCATGTTGCACTTCTGAACTTTTCTATGCACCCGTCTTGCATCCTATCTCTACTCAGAGCTCTCTCCAGCTAGTAAAAGTCAGTTCAATGTAGACTTATCTTCCTCTTTTTCCACCCTGTTTTTCTAAAAATGTCCTTTTTTTTGATGAATCAGCCATGATGCACGTTCAAAACAGCCCGTATCTTCGGTTGCTGGTGTGTGGCATGGTACCGTAAAGAAGAAAGGTAGAAGGACTTTAAAGGGTCGACAAGACTGTAAAAGCACTACATCACTATGTATCACAGTCACCCATTCACACATACATCGCAATGGGCACATCAGGGAACTAATCGGGGTTCAGTGTCTTGCCCAAGGACACTTCGGCATACAGTCAAAACTCCTAAACCTTCCGGTTGAAAGACTGCAGTTGCAAAGCGACGCAGACAGTTGGGATGTGCTATTCTCTCAGATCAGCCATTTTCCATTCCTTGTAACTTAACATTATCAGAATGACTGGTATTTTATTTTTTCTCTTTATATAAACCAAGAAATCCTTTCAAAAGCTCCCCAACTCGAGGGATGAATCAAGGTCATGCCTACATACAGCTTAGCAGACAGCCATAGTTTCTTGCTAAACATTGCATGACTCAGCAAATTCCAACAGAAATCTTGTAGGAAAATTATCTACATGCAAAAATCCACATTAATCCTCAGAATAACACACAGTGTCATTTTGTTTAGGATCTTACTAAGTATTAATGTATGTTTAGTATCCATTTTAAACATCTAAACTCATCATTCACACATAGTATCACCACAGTTTAGGTCAATGTTAAATAACAGATGTGTTTAATGCACTGTTTGTTTAATGCATGGAGGTGGGAGAGCGCTCGATGCTTCTCTACCCAGCAACAGATCTTAGTCATCTCTGTCACAGCCCTCCCACGCCTACCCACGCTGCACTGTTCTCGGTCTCATGGTGGTGGAAATGCATGGACATGATACCAAAACTAAATGCATCACTTCATCCAGGCCCACAGATGACAAAAACACACAGTTACCGTAAACCGGGAGGAGGAGCCAAGGCTGGCACAGGTCAGTGTTAGTGTATTTTCTGTGTGTAACGCATGTGTGAGTGAGCCTTATGACGATTTAAAGAAACCGATACTCGTCAAAGATTACGAAAAGTGTGTGAAATGAAAGGAGCAACTGAAAGAGTAAAGAGCAAGAAAGAGTGAGAAATGTGCGTTCTTGTGCATCATTGAAAACGAAAATGTGTGTATTTTTCAGAGTAACTTTACAAACGTTGCAGCACGCTGATTCAAGATTTATTATATCCATTTATTCTTCCAAATGTTCTTTTCTACTTAGCAAGTTTTATACGACTCAAATGAGCTTTAAGTATTAAATAAGCAGCCGCCTGGCTTCTCCTACAAACTGCAACATTGAGATCTCAACCTTTTTGTGTCTCTTTGTCATGAAATAAGAGCAAAGTTTGCAAAGCAGTTCACATTATGTGTTAAATAGTGATTTAGCTACACTTAAATGAAGCGTCGGTTTCTTTTAGAAATGGTGCAAAAAATAAAAACAAGGCAACAGTTTTCATGCCAAACTGAAATATAAAGTGCACTGAAAGTACCCTTATGCCCTTAATTTAGTGTTAAACATTGGACACTGTGCACTAAACAGACACCATCTTGTGGAAGAAAAAGTGCAGAACTTTAAAAATAATGGAGGTAAACAACAGAGCAATTAAAAGTTCTCTGTCAAGGATGAGGAGTCTGGTCCTGAAGTTAAAAAGATTATAAAGTTTATTGAAAAAAGATCAAATAGAACAGTTTTTTGATCAGAGTACGGAGGTGTGAAGGGAATCTGATTCAGGCTGCAACTTTTAAATGTTGTGATTGCGTCATGTGCATATTACACATCTTTCACATTGAAGCAAAGATTTCCTTGTCGGCCAGTCATGCTGAAAACCAGATCAACATAATGAAATACGCAACTCATGTCGCACCTAAATAACCCTAATAGTAGACAGACCGCAGATACACCATGAACAAAGCTACAGAACCTGCCACAAAGAGACATTGAACCACTTATTTCTTTGATAATGAATAACTAATATCAGAATGAATAAGCTAATGTATGAAATTTGAGATCTCATTTTGTGCTTATGATACCTCATGGGTCCGATCATTTGGTTGAGACTGCGCTAACCGACCCAGTAGAGTTAGCATACGTTAAATTAGCAGCTATTAGCCATGTAGTGGACACAAAATAATCATTTTGACATAAAGCAGTATAGTCTAACTGGTTGTGCGTCACTACTAGTAAGTGCCCAACGTCCACGATAGTGTGCACTACAGTAAAAAGTGCACTACATTGCAGCGCACTACAGTATCGAGACATCCATCATGTCTTTTTTCTGATTTAGGAACTGTTGCTTCACATTTTCTTTTCTATTATTGTTTTTGATTTCACTGCAGGAGAAATTCTGGGAATGTGTTTGTTATTTTTCACATTTATTCTCACCGACTCGGGGAAAAAGTCTCTCATTTCAAGTTGAAAATGGCTGCCTTTGTTAGCATGTTCATAAACCGTCAGTAGTATAAATATTGTGTTTAAAGGCAACAAAAGCAGAGCAAATATAAATCTCTCTCACATGCTTGTATGCTGGTGGAACCACAGAGGTACAGGCCCACGGGTTTGCTTGAGTGTGACTTCATCAAAAGGCAAATTACAGTATTTTAGTCATATCTGCATCTGCAGACAATAAAAGATGTTAATGGTATCACATCAGATGCCCTTCTTTGTTAGGTCGAGCCACAACTGCTGCTTTAACATATCCATGCAGTCTTTTTGGAAGTTCCTGCACTTCATACGGGAACACAGAGATCCGTTCATTTCTGTGTTCCTCGTTTGGTTTCAGTTTGAAACCAAAACTGTGTTTAAGTTTCAAATATTATTGCGGTCTTTGATGACCGTGCAATGCTCTGCTACGACAAAGCATTTTGTGCAAGCATCCTTTTACAGTCACGTAGCCACATTGAGCTAAATATGTGTCTCCCATTTTTCCTTTCTAAAACATAAAGCAAATCCCAAACAGTGTCAAACTAAATGGTTCAAAATGTTGCAAAAATAGTCTGAAAAACTACTACTGTAATAATTATCCAACTGAAACCTCGGTTACTCTGCTGCTCCATGAGAAAGAAATATGTTTGCCATCAAAATGTTACAGACATTTTATCTAAAAGTAACTGTTAGATAAAATGTAGTGTATGTCTGTAAATGGCCTTAAGGCAGGGATTGCCTGGCACACCCACCTCTGAAACCTCTTCAATGCATCCAAAAATACAACTACATTGGCTTATTTTGTTTAGATTTAGGCATTAAATTCTAAAAGATATATTTAAAAATGATGCCAAGCAACAGGTTCTATCAATTAAAATTGTAAATAAATAAAACTTATTCCACTATAGAACATTTCCATCTTTTTTCCTGTATAATAGATTTCTTCAGCTCTTGTCCTTGAGGGCCGATGTCCTGCGGGTATTGAAAGTTTCCCAACAGAAACACACCTGATTCATATCAAGTCCATCACCACATGTGTGTGTTATGGACAAGTGTGTTAACGACACATTGATTTGAATCAGGTGTTGCTGCAGGGAAGCATGGAAAACCTGCAGGATACCAGCCCCAATCCCCAGATTTGCAGTATAACAGAGGAGCCAAATTCAAAGAAAAGAAGGAGAAAAAGCTACTTTCTTGGTTGCTTAATTCAAAGAATGAGAATGTGAGCACTTCTTGCTAATGCTAGCTAATGTTGAGCACACATTATAGTAAATAATCACATAGAGACTAAATGTAACGGCCTATGAAAAGTAAGCTTTTATAGTTAAACATATTGATTGGAAGGAGAGAGGGGGACAATGACTAGAAATATAAATCTGACTCAGTAAAAACTATGTTAAGTCCAATTATACAACTAAGATAGTGTTTAAATAATATTTCAGAAACAAATTGTTATCCTGTACTTACAGTTATTCCAGTATTGCTTAGAGCCCAGCATGTTTTAGCAAAAGCACCACGACATGCAATCTGTCATCCTTCAGCCATCACTGATATCAAACCCACTCAGAATAAGGCTATCGATTTATAATGTGCATCCTGTGCTTCTCATTGTAAATCCACTAATATAAGCGATGCAAAACACGACGGTGCAGACTGCAAAACTCACTAACGTCACCAAAAGATTCATTCCTGTACACAGATTTTATGGGGTAATTAAAGTGCTCCTCAGCTGAACCTTTTCACATCACGGCTGATTTAATATCTCCAGTAGTTCTACATCACCACTACTTTCGCTTCAGTCCTTCAGAGGTGCGGTCAGTGCGTCACCATGATTGCCATGACTAAGTTAGGATTAGCCAGATATAAACTATATTTGCCACAACCTGACAGCTAAAAGCAGCTGTCCTCACAGCACCATTCCCCATCTGTGACTCTCCAATCTGGTTTTAAACTGCAGCGCCTATTTTTAGCTTGTTGCTGCAGAAGTCACACTTTTTGCATCTTTTACTTTGTAATTTTCCTACAGAAATAAAATGCGATCGATCCACAATAAAAGATGAGTTATCGATCGACTCAGAGAGACAAAAAGAACTGAAACAGCCATACTGTGATTCAGAGTTTAAATCACCAGGTTTAGAAAAACATTGCACTGTTTAAATCCTCGAGTCACACAAATAAACTCTAAAGCGTTTTATCATCATCTTGGTGAACCTCTTAGAGAAAAAAGGGCAAATTATGAAAGTCGGAGCCATTAAAATATAAAAGAGGATTTCCTCTTCACTGCATTTCTTCTGCGTTGGATTAAAACAAATAAACACTGATTTAAAACCGACACCCAGCTCGTTTTCACTTACCAGCCTGTCCGTCTCCATCCTCCTCTTCATCAGAAAGTCTTCATTTAGCACTAAGAAAAGGCAGAAATATAAAGGAGAGGGGGAAAAAGAAGAGGGAAGGAATGTTTTAATCACTCTCAAAGAAGCCAGCTATCTTCCCACTCACATAGCTGAGTATCAAATTCACACACACACACACACACACACACAAACACACACTCAAAGAAACCTCCAAAAGGTCAAAATGAATCACAGGGATATTAAAAAAATGGAAGGGTGGGGGCGGAGATTGAGAGGAGGACAGTAAAAACAGAAAATAATGATCCAGAATAGAAAAGAGGAATGAATATAATATAGAGAGCACAGCTCTGACGGGGGGAGGCGAGCACACAAACCGGAGAGCGCAAGAATGAAATGCATGACTTGGCTGAGTCATCGAAACAACCACTTCCTCCAGCGCCCTAAGAGCTCTACTAATGACTGGCCAACTTCTGAAGCAACACACACACGAAGAATCTCCTCCTTTTAGCTTTCCACTGCTCAAACTCTTTTCCTTTAAAGTAAATGTGTGTGTACACCAACGCATCTTATTATGAAGTCTGTGAATCAGCTTTGAAAGCATCTCATCATCCCAGTGAAGGCTTTAGATGTTCCAGGTCCTCACAATGATGCAATAGGCATATTTTAGGAAAAGCCTGAGAAGGAGACTCATGGAGTGACCCTCAGTGAGTGTGTGTCATGAGAAACAGCACACACTTTCCCATGGGTATGGCTTATGCTCACTTCAACACCACTGATGGGGTGAAAGGCACTGAAAGGCTTTTCAGGACCGCAAAGAAGGAAGGAAAGTTTTTGTCTTAGTTCTACGTGTTAAAAATGACCTGAAATAAACTATTTCTTTATGTATTCATTTATTTTATATATTGCTTCAGGCTGGAGGGGAACCGATAGCCTAATATAAAAACCTGCTGGCTAAATTGGGACTATTAAAATCTCATCCAGACAATCACACGTTTGTGTGTGTGGGGCTTTCTAAACCAATACCTGGTTTCTGCTTCAGAAATGTCACAAAATGTATTTCCAAAACCAGGTTGGATTAATATTTCCTACATTGATGGGAGTTTGTGATCACTGTACTGTGCGTATCCAAAGACCCCCAGACTTAGACTTGCATTGTACGTGGGGAAATGCGCTAACTAAACATAGCCTTGAGTTCTACGGTTTTTCTTCCAAACAAACAAACATTTAGGTCTTTGCTCTTTTATAAAACACTCAGGTTTGTTTTTCTGAACAAACTTCATCCCTCATTGGCTGCCAGACGTCTTTTCAAACCTTAACTTTATTGCCAAAGACGTGAAAGTCGTGAAAAATTAGCCAAAATGGTCCCAAAAACAGGTAGTATGAGGTTTTCTGCTTCAACAATACCTCACAGCCTATGACTTAAAGACAATAGTTTAACACCATTTTGTAATCGTGTTGGAGCATCTCTACCTCAGGAACATCCAAAGTATCCCACCTGTGAAAAGCAGGGAAGAGTTGACCCTGTTTAAATGTTTCTTTTTGCATCTAATATGTACTTTTATATCAGAGAATGGTGCTTTCCATCTTTTTGCAAGGTCCTGTTCAGAGTAGCCCACGCCAAATTGAACATAATGTGGCTTCTGATGCGTTATAAAAGAGGGAAAAGTTCTTTACAGTTGATTATTTTAAATCAGTGAGACTAGAGAGAACAGAGTTATCTTGTTAACAGAGATTAGAACCAGTTTGACTCATAGTTCATACAACAAAAAAATTATTGTATTTTGTAGCTGCTGATTTCCTCTGCTGACAATAAGAGAGAAAGCAGGTTTAAAGTGAGAACTTTGTTTGGAACAGACAGAATGTGAACTAAATGGTACTCTTTCAGCTATTTTAGGGAAACCTGGCAACCGTTTACATCTATACTTTTTGGTTTCTTCATTAGTAAACTAACTAAATGTAAAAAAAACCTGCATGCACAAAGAAAAACCTTTCACCTTTAACAGCTCAGATGAAGCAAAGACTTGTTTTTGTGCAAAACAATTCTCCTCAAATCATCACGTGGCTTAATTATAAATTTAGTTCAGGTTAGGTTGGACTGATCCGGTCTCAGATATCGGTGCTTATTTAGTACAATGCATAGATTCCTTCATCTGTCACAGTTAAAAACTACCATTCATTACCTGTGCATGCAGTAGTTTTACCAAACGGATGGAGGCCTGCGAGCTTTTAGCACGTCCTCGCTAAAACAAGCTAGCTGCTTTTTCCTGCACACCTGGCAGCAGCATGACACATCTGACTTGATGTGATGTAGGGGTTTATGGTGACATCAGTGCTAAAGCTGTGTGGATATAAGCATGATCAGTAAGTCAAAACCAAAAAAATGTCCCCACTCCTGGGACACAGAGGTAAAAATATGTTGACCTCTGATGATATGATCACGATGCCTTCACTTACTCCTCTGAACCTCTCAATGCTTCACACTTGAGCCACTGGGGCTGTGATTTCTGATAAATCACCTGTATTGAGTGGAAATAGTTTGACTTTAAGTCATTTCTTCCCTTTTTTGGGGGGGAAATGAGAGTCCCTAAAACATCTGTAACTACACCCTGACATTTACAAACTCACTGTTACACATGACACAGCAATAGTGAGACAGATCAAATAAAATCAAAATGACTGCATCATCCTGAGTGTGCATCATCCTGAGTGTGCCTTTTAATACTCAGGGCTGTCATACGATCATATATAGCCTTAACCTCGTTCGCTTTCACAGTAAGAAAGTGGTACAAATGAGCTCCAAACTGGTCCAGCTTATATCTGGAGGAAATAACTGGAATTTGAGCCAAATACACACATCTTCCTCTGCAGTTTGAATGTTTTTCACATGACAGAAACATGCAAAATGTTTACCCTGATGTTCAAGTACTGACACCAATTTAGTGTAGTCATACAAGCAGGAACTAAACACGTACTGATCATCACACCGGATGCTGCTGAATATAAGACACAGTATCTTCTACTGCTTTGTGAAGATTTTAATAGATTATCAAAGCAGACTTACAGCAATAAGGTTGATTGTTTCAGAGTTTGCATGTTCTCCCCGTGTAGCGTGGGTTTTCTCCAGGTACTATGGCTTCCTCAACCATCTAAAAACATGCATGCTAGGATTACTTAGCGACTGAATTCTCCCTAGGAATGAGAGGTTGTTTGTCTCTCTGTGACCTGTCCATGGTGTACCTACCTCTAACCTGCTAATTGCTGGGATAGGCTCCAGTTTCACCATGACCCTGATTTGACTAAATGGTATAGAATAAAAAATAAATGCAGGGAAAACAACATAAAACTTTAAAGCAAACATTGCATGTTTGGTGCAGCTTCAACTCCTCCCTGAGGATTGTAGGGGATCATAGTTTGTGCACAAATCAGGTGAGAAAATAATGCAAATAAAGCCGCTTTCCCATAACTGACTACACTAATCTACTGCTTTTCCATTACAAGTCGCAATCCTCTAATGTGGGATCCCCCTGCACAATGCAACTTATGGTTATTTATGGGAAATAGACTCGTGGGACAAATCAAGAGACGTTGTCAGAGTGCAAGACAAAACACCCTGGATCACATGAAGGTACTTCACAGAGCACT
This sequence comes from Kiunga ballochi, assembly GCA_037177335.1. Classification (NCBI taxonomy): domain Eukaryota; kingdom Metazoa; phylum Chordata; class Actinopteri; order Atheriniformes; family Pseudomugilidae; genus Kiunga; species Kiunga ballochi. Next base: position 19,415,725 of record JBAMIG010000017.1, on the reverse strand, counting down.
ATTATGAGCTCAGGTTAGGTATAAATAAACAGAAATGAGCATGTAATGACTCCAGAAGATGTTTAAGAAGGAACCTGCCATTTATAAAGCTGGGAACAATCCATGACTAAAAAACTGAGAAAAGCCAGATCAAGTCTATGCATATATATTTTATTTTTCCTCAGTACTACAAAATTATAAATAGGACAAAAACCTAATATAAAAATGTTTTGTTTTTACTGTAATGCCTTTCATAAAAACATTTGATCTTCAACTCAGAATTTTCAGCAACTAAACTGAGCTGATCTTTTTTTAAATAACTACCTCTCTGCATCCCTTTCCTGTGATAAAAGCAATAAATTCAGCCTTTTATAAGAGAAAATAAATTCATAGCTAAAGTCAGTACAAGCAGAAACAGTAACCCAACAGAAACTGACATTTCAGCTGGTTGTTGAAGGAGTTACTTAATCAAAGAAAAAACAAAACTGAGTTTTGCTCACAAAGGTTAAAAAGTGCCCTCAATACTGTCACAACAAATCAGGCACATCCTAAGAAAAACACCATCAATCATGTGTATGAAGAATACATAACTAAACTCAGAGCTTTGACATTCAAAAGGAACATATTAGATCAAATGCTTCAGTGCAGCAGGATTGCTCTGCTTAAAAATCTATTTTTAGATGCATCACAGCTCATTTATCTCACTCGTCTGCAAGCAGCCATGCAGACTCAGATCACAGAGAGAAAGCGAGACTCTGAAAAAACGCTGGCTCAGCACAGAGCTGGTTGTGGGAGATGGAGTCTGCAGATGAGTCAAGGTGACCCACCACACTATATATCAGAATGAATTGCCGGGCAAAAAAGGGTCTCAAAGAGGACGGGGGGGGGGATAAATCCTTACATGTGAATAACTAACAAAATGAAAAATAACTCTTGAATATAGGTAATTAATCAATAAAGTATTTGGAGGAGTATGAAGAAGTTTCCTGAAAGAGCACAGATGCTCCAAAAGGCAGCAGAACTGTAATTTCCAGTCAACAGGTAATTAAAGTAAATTCATGCCGTTTTAAATATGAGACACTTTAGCTTCTCTCTTCTGCATCAGTAGGCCTTCTCTACATGATTTATTATTTATTATTGACTCTTATCTATCTGGTGGCAGTGGTTTGGCGTGTATGAAACCTTTGCAGCAGATTAAATCTTGAATCTTTGAAGCAGCAAGTTGCAGCTGTTGTTGGCTGCAAATAAGCATCTTTAAATATGACTCATTATATTATTCTAAAGCACCATTAAAGCCTGTAAACTTCCCGTTATGACTGATGTTTGACTAATACCGGGGGCGCAGACAGGATTTTTAAACTGGGGGGGAAGAAGACATCAGCAAATGGATCAGTCATCAGTCGGTCAACGCATTAGTTAAAGCCCAAATTATAGTAAAATAACCTAACATGGTTACTTTTAATCTGCTGCACCAGTGGATAAAAAAATATTTCAAAACTAAATGTGGTAAATTTTGCTTCATTCTGGGGAGTCGAGAGCAGCACTTAATCCAAAGCTATATTTTCACACTTATAGTAAACGTGTAGATTCATTAAAATGGTTTCTGATTTGCAAAATCTTTATTTTATCTGTAAAAAATGCCAAGTATGGTCATTTTCCTTTTGGTATTTAGACCATATTTCCTGTTCTGAACAAGAACTAAACAACAATCAGACTTTTCAACCCTGAACTAAAACATCCTGAACAGCATCTGGATTCATTAAAACACTTTGATTTGTAAAACCTTCATCCTATTTGTGTCAATGTAAATTATGGGAATTTTATTTAGCAGAAATAGAGCAAATAAATGAGGCATTTTGGTTTTCTCATTGCATTTAATCCAGAAAAAGACAACTTTAAAATAATGTTTACATCAGACATAAGTTATGCATTATAATACATGTACAGTGATAGAAAGAAAAAAGTAGTACGTTTTATTTTATTAATCATTTTACAGTGCAAACTCTCCTTTCTAAGCTGTATTTGCACTATGAGCTCCTGCCTTTGATAAAAGCATTAATAATTCACAGAGATAATAGGTCTATAATCCATAAAGTAAAATTCCTGCCATGTTTTTGGATCTACCTGTACATCTAGAACAGGTGTTCAGCACAGATGAACTATATTAAATCCAGCTGCCAGACAGGATTTTTAGCAGAAGTCCACCACAGTCTCTTCAGACCTCCCAGCAGAGGAGCAAGCAGGCCGGTCCGGTTCTGATCCGCTATCCGAGTTAGGAGCGTGCTGGTCACTGGTGCGAGGACATTGGGACACACAAGTGTCCATGTTAACCGTTTGATAATTCTCTGCTTGAATATACAGTGTTTTTCCCTCAGTGCAGAAAGGTTTACTCGCCATGCGGGTTTTAATTTGCGGGTTTCCGTTTACTCGCTCGTATTACACGTGCAGTGTGCGTGCCGTGTTTTATGTGTGCGCGCTTCGCTGGTTGGTTTTTAAGATGGGATTGGTGCAAAGATTTGTGTAGATTATGCTACTATTACTGCAAACACAAACAGCCTCTCAGTGTTTTATGCTACAGTCATTTCGATGCTTTTCTCCAAAGCGACGCGCTGCATTATGCGCTGTAATGGCGTCAGTCCTCTATTTTATCAGGGATGTTTGATGCCTTACCCTGGGAAAGTGGGGATGACGGATCAGGGTCACGGTTAATGGGAGGGGACATGTCCTACCCGTCCCCAGTTGCATCTGCGCCCATGACTAATACTAAGCATATCGCATACAGTGCAGTTAGGTGCACATCCTTTTGGATGTCACTATTTGGTTTGGAGATGTCTAAATGTTAGTTTCTTTTTTGTACTTCATATTTACTTGACTTAGAAAGTAAGCAAAAACATTCTGTTGTTGTTGTTAGCCCCGTCATGATAACAAATTTTGTCATGCGATTAATTGTCTCAGAAATTATCGCGATAAACAATAATATCAAACAAAGCGATTAATGTTATTTTAAGACCATTTTCAACAGATATGATAAAAATGACATTAATAATACTAAGTTAACATTAATTTCTAAGGCACATTTAGCTTGATGTGCAAACTAGTTAATGCTGATCCAGGATTTCAGGGTAATGCTTGTGCTACAACTCTGAACTTAATGTGCTGAGAGTAAGCCATCCACACTTGTCAGAATATTCCTTTTTTTTCCTTAAAAAGCTCAAGTTTCCCTGGCTTACTCTAGACTTGCTAGTACTGATGGACTTGGATCAATCATTTGTGAAACATTGTAGGCAAAAAGGTATTGTTGCCTCTGATTCGGTCTTTTTACCAATGACGCACCAAAGAGAAACCAGATGTCATCCAGTCTTCGTTAAAAGGAAGAATCCTTAAATCCTGTCATTGTTAAATGGAGGGAGAAACTCCCATTTTCCTTATCGTGCAGTTAAATTATCACATTGCAACGGGCTTCAGCAAAGCCAGAAACAGGGGTGGGACAGGCACTATCACTCAAACTATAACAGCCATCAGTTCATTTAGTTTCTTTTTTTTTATGCATTTGATTAGCATTAAACTCCAATTCTGAAAAGCTAAACTTGTAAAGAAAAAAATTTGATATTGTTAAACAAGGAATACGTCTTTCATGACGTTATGTCTGGAATCATTGCTAGCCCACTGAATAAATGAAATGCCAACTTTTAACCTGCACATTTTCAGACAAACTGTAATCCATTTGTTAATTCCCCAGAATATGAATATTATCTGTAAATTAGTGTGCTTACACTGCATGCAAACCTTTTCCAACATGTACAGAAATATGGACCATATCAGAGTTAGCCTGAACAACACAAATCAACTTTTCCTCATCAGAGCCAAGCGACTTTCATGAGCAAAAATCAGATGCATCTCATGTTTTTCAAAGGCACTGCCGTCTAAACGATCAAGATGCATTATATCTGACTGGCTGCAACAACAACGTGGCAAGACTGATTGTAAATAATTGATTAATGTCACTGGAAAAAGTGTGTTGCACATGCGTCCATGGGGCTGTAGCTAATAATATCAGAAGCCAATGGTAGCTGCAATGAAATGATTATGCTAAGAAATGAAAGAACAGTTTTATGGTGGTAGAAAAATTTAGTGAATACTAATAATCTTTCTCAGAATATTGGCAATCTCCTTTGGTGGGAAATGAGGGCAAATGTTAGCCTACATGTCAGGTTCTCTTTATACAGGAGTGACCAGCAGTCACTGGTTGTGATGCAAATGCTAGCACATGCTAATCAAAGCTAAAAACAAGTTTTTCTTTTATTTACATCCTGCTCTGGTCAGGAGGGTTTGGTGTTATCAGTACCTTTTAAACAACCCCTCATCTGATTAGATTATATGAAAGATATTCCATAATGGCTAAAGAAACATTTTCCATACCTCAGCACTAAACTTCCCACCTCTTTAACTATGAATGTGCCGTTAGCGGCCGCTGCTGTTGCTGCGTTGGTGTGAGCGGAATAATTTATCTGGTGATATTTAACAATGGAAACCCTTTTCAGCACAGCAACTCAGATTTTACAAGTGGGAATAGACCGGCGCCCACAGATCTATTCACGGCTTCTCTTATTTATATCAGTCTTTAGTAATGCTGACTCATTATTTTCTGTAAAGCGGACCGACCCGTTTTTGTTTTATACCCTCACAAGTCACATGAAGATAAATGGTGGTGGGTGACAACTTCAGCGATTGTGTCGCTTGTGATCCGCATTATTCTATTCAAATACAAACGAGTCCGGCTGCTGTAGACGATAAAAAAGGTGTAAAGTGAAGGTCACTGAGCTTCTGATGGAAGGAAATTAAACAGGATATTGAAAACAAAAACCACCGAGCCTCAAAGTGAAGAAATCCATTTCATCAGTTTAAGCTCATGTTCCATCTTCACTTTTGACTCGTACAGTTAATCCCTTGTGTCACTTCCTCCCCAGATTCCTCCTGCTCTTTTCTCCTGAGACCTTCCCAGACTGGGAGAGTCTGGATAGCAGAGGTCTGAGTCACTTCCTGTGGAGTTTAAACAAGACTGTTCCCATGCAGGTGGTACACCGAGATGCTATTGTACTTCTGATTAGTCAGACATAGGAACAAACATGCGAGCAATGAGAAGCTCGATACATTCAGGAACATTGGGGGTTTTTTTTGTTCAGGTGGAAGTTTAAAAAAGTTTCTGATGGAATCAATAAATTCAATTGTATTTATTTATAAAGCACTTTTCTTCCCAAACAGCATCACAAAGTGCTTTAAAGAAGTGCATATTGAAACAAGTCCTTTAAAAATAACCTGGAATCGCTTTCACTGCACAGATACTACAAAATAAAAGCACTCCCCCTAAACTTTCCCCCGTCCTTCCCTTCCCCCCCCCCATTTAAAAAAAAACAGGATTTAAAACTACTATTTTATGTCTCTTACCTGAACATGAGGATAGAAATACTAGATGGATCTAAAAATAGGATGTTATAGACTTGTGTATGCGTGGACAGTACTGGATCAGTGACGGCACAAACCAGTTACCTAAACTGGCCAGATCACTTTTCCCAGTTTGAGTAAACTTTTGTTTTACTTACATGTAAATATGACTAAATGTATGCATTGGGTTTATTACTGAAAATGAACAAATTACTTGTCAAAGTACGGATTTTACATTAGGAAGAAAATCATATCAAAATATGTACATATGTACGTTTTAGGAGCGAATCTTTATAGATAAGGCAGAATTTAAGTTGATATTTTTGTACTAAAATGTTTTATTTAATTCAGCATTAAAAACAGAGACACACCCTCCCTTTTTTCTATACCATTAAATTGTTGTATGGAAAATCCCCTTATGGCATTACAATTTATCGCAACATATCGTATTGTTACTGCTGTATTGTGATACACATTGCATCTCCATATTTTTACTAATACATTCTCCTCTTTATTAGATTTACCAGAGTCTACAAATATGCATTTTCAGGTATTAGTGTTTCACCAGTAGGAAGAAAGTCCTGCCTGACCTCCATATAAATCACACACATAATTTACATGCAACACAGCTTTAAAAGTTCTTTTGTGTCCAGTTGCCTTCAGTGTTTGCATCGCTGGTGGTTGGAGAGTCTGGTGGCATGGACTGGCCACCAGGTTTCAGTCAGTCTGCTCCAGAAACAGTTTACCATGTGTTCACCTGAATTGACAGCTTCTGTTCCCTCCACATCTGATAAAAGCCTCCCTGCATGCATACTAATCAGAGCAACCATCCAGACGGGCCTTGAAAAAGGCGTCTCTGTTCAGTTTTTCTGCTTTTTCTACAAGTGAAAGCCAAAGTTTCCAGGTCAATGTATCTGACGTTCATATATCTCTCTGAAAAACTTTCACTCAGGCAACGTGTCACAATCACAGTCCAGTCAGACCAAAAGAAACCAAACACGAGCGTGGGAGGTCAAATGGAAACAGCAGCTACTGGTTAAAACAAAACATCTCTCTGACATGGACTCATTGAGACTGTGTCTAAGTTACCAATAAAACACAGTTTATTTAAAGACACCAGTATTTTGCAAGAGAAAAAACCAACCAATTAATAAACGCTGCAACTGATCTGTTAAATAAAACAACTAGTGTGAACATCATGTTGTTCTGTGAAATGTGTGGACAGCCTAAACAAATTAAAGGTTGTTTTCAGTAAACACAACATGCATGCACAGACGGAAATCAATGAGAGTCATTTTCTAAGGAGGAAATTCTGCAGACGTCCCGACAACTAAAACCAAAATTACATGGAATTATTGACTTCTGTTACGGCCCCAGCTTTGCATTCAGTCTGTAAACTTCATGTAACGTTTAACCCTTCGGCTTCCTGCTATACTGATTGTTCCAGCAATGTTTTCAGTAGATATAATAATAAATCTTTTTTTTTTTTTTTAAATGTGTGGAAGTAAACCCATCATTTGGTTTGAAATGCAGAACGTGATATCACTTTGCAGTTGCAAGGTTTTATTTTACTATAGTTTCTTTATTAGCATTTATCTCAGCTATTGTAACAAATCTAGATTTACTGATGAGGGGCTTTTCACAGCAAAGGTGCTTTTTTTGACAGGACACCTGTCCTCTGGGCGGCAGTTTCCCCTAAAGAGACATGATGGAAAGAACCGGTTCTGATGGGAAGTTTGAGCAGCATGAGGACAGGGAGACTATATCAAAGCAGTCTTTGTTGCTTTTTAGGAGGAGGGGTTGCATTTGATCCTACATTTGTACAATACTTTTTAAACACCAGCTGACTTCTAGATAAAACTTTGGTATTGTCAGCATTTTCAGCTGTGACGTTTTTTTCCTAAAGTTCTTGTGCATACAGCATTATTTTGTACATAAAGTGGATTTGCTAATGAAGATAACTGCTTGCCTCTGCTGTGCATAAACTCCTGACGGACTTTAATAGAAGGTGCATCTCTGAATTCTGCAGCGGATGAAAGTCTGACACCCAAAAAAATAGATTTGTTTAATGGGTTTTATGTTTCTTTGAGGAGCATTCCCAACACAGAAATAAACATCTGCAGTCGCTTCTTTGTTCTATCAGTACTGGAAAAACTCAGCTCAGTCAATATTCACTAAACAATGACACACACACACACACAGAAAGAGAGAGAGAGAAATTAGCCTAATGTATTGCCTCGGCTGCTTTCACTGGGCTGATCTGCTGTGTGAACCAAAACCTGACTTCTTCTCACTGCTCTCCTCCATTGTTGTGTTTAAGTACTCTGATCAATGAGACCAGCTGACACCCACTAACCAATCAATACCAATCATTCCCCAGGGGGCAGAGTTTCAATGCTTCACCCTCTGGAAATGACAGAGGTTCAAAGAATCCACTGACTGTGTGCTGGAGGGCACAAAGGCTAAAGTCCAGCTCGGAGAGGAAGGCAGCGTTCAGGATGATGTGGAAAACATCGCCCTCTTCTGCTAATCATGGAGACTTGCAGTAAGTACAGTCATTCTTACCTCTAGGCTGTAATACTATTACTTTATGTTTGGGTATCAGACATATGGGATAATAAGAGATTATTTATATGTGGATTCAGACCTGAATGCAGAATTTATTCCCTCCGTCTGTGGCCGAGTCTCCAGAAACCCAAGTCTCCTCCACTCTGGACAGAACCTCATCCCTCTATCCCCAGAGGACACTTAGGGGACACACACTTTTCCAGCTGAGAACCATGGTCTCAGGTTTAGAGGTGCAGATTCTTTCATGTCTGCAAAATTAAAGAAATGGTTTGTTGCAACATCTGTAAAGATATTAGAAAGAATCAGCTGAGCCTCAGTTCTGATTATACGTGGATACCTGAAGCGTTACCTTGTACTGATGCTATGTTTAACACAAACGGAAACAATAACAACGGTGCAAACACAGTCATGATAGAAAACATGAGGAAACTCAAGTGTGTTGGATCAGGGAAACAACTGCATGATTGCGAGGTGGATAACTGTGGCTTAGTCCAAATCCAGGCTGCAGGGTAGCTGGAGCAGAGGATTTAGCAGGGTACATCCTGGACCGGTCGCTGCTTCATTCAAAGCCAAAATGTATGAAAAACTAAATGCACTTTATGATTTAACTATCTAGTTTTAGCAACAATGACCTGATAAAAATCCATTTTTAAAATGATCTTATTGGGACTTGGTGGGGGAGTCTTCTGTCTAATGCAGTAGTAGTTACAGGTTAACTGAGACCTGGTTGCTCCTGGGTTTTACTCATTTCCCCTCAGCGTTGCATTATCTCAACATGGGGCGAACCTGCTGGGAAATCCAACCCAGGAAAGATTAAAAATTTAAAA
>JBAMIG010000017.1:19334282-19368636 GCA_037177335.1 Kiunga ballochi | reverse complement strand
CTGTGTTAGCGTGGGTTCTCTCCTGGGTACTGCGGCTTCCTCCCGCAGTCCAAAGACATGCACTTTGGGGCTGATTGGAGACTCTAAATTGCCCATAGGAGTGAGTGTGTGCGTGCGCGTGTGTGTATGTATGTGTGTGCGTGTGTGTGTGCGTGTGTGTATGTATGTGTGTGTATGTGTGTGTGCGTGTGTGTATGTATGTGTGTGTATGTATGTGTGTGTATGTGTGTGTGTATGTATGTGTGTGTATGTGTATGTGTGTGCGCGTGTGTGTGCGTGTGTGTATGTATGTGTGTGTGTGTGTGTGCGTGTGTGTGTATGCATGCATGGTATTAAAAAAAATCCTGTTTGATTGTGTGTAATTGTTTATGGCATGTAAAAACAATTTACATCATTTAAAGAATGAACTTGAAGCAAATATCCTACATCCTCTGTTGAAATGGACATTATGTCATTTGAATTTTTGTGTTTAGTGGGGAGAGAAACTCAGAGACATGACTTTAAAAAGTGGCTCCCACAGCAGTGCAATCAATTTGTGGCAGGTAATCACTTTATGGCACGACATCGGGGTTGTTGAGCCAGATAAAAATTTCCATAGACAAAATATCCTCCTGGCTCACCACAAAGGATGTGCTAAAGGAATGTTTCTAAAAGCCAAAAAGTGGAGGTTAAAGGTCTGGAAAGCGAACCTCTGTGGAGGAGCTGGTAATGAGCACCAACCAGGACCCCATGAATCCCAGTGAGGGGAATCCCAGTAGGTTACATCATCAGATGACTGAGGACCGCTAATTAGGTGCAAAAACTACAGCAACAGATCACATGGGTGGATCTGGAAATGGGTTAAAACTTAAAACAGAAGATAAGACATTAAGTGGGCCAAAAACAAAGCTCGTTCAGTTTTACTTTGTGTTGCACAAAATATTTGCTCAGCACAACAATCCTTGTTATTTACCACAAACTAACAGCTTAAATGCTCTCTTTAGCATCAGCAAGCAGCTGTCTCACAAACATCATCTGTTGTCCTCGTTTTCGTGATTGAATGAGAGGTTTGAGCCACCAGATTACAGCCAGAATATGTCACTACCCAGAATGCATTGCAACATATACAACAATGGCAGCGTACGAGTAAAATTAATACAGGTATTTATGAATAGCTAAAAGCTAAACAGTGTCCGTGCAGCTCACGCTTTTACAGCTGAATATTTAACAAGATCTATTGGTCTTCTTAGCCGGAGTTTCCTTTAGCGACAGCAGAAACCTCATTGTTCATTCAGTTATGTACGGTTCATGTAAACTGACCTTATAAGTGACCTCCAAGAGGGCGTAACAAGGCTTCAGGGAGTCCACATCCACAGGAACCAGCAGCCGTGGCTCTGCAGCCAGCACAGCAAGGTGCCGCAGAGCCTGCAGGTGGTATCTGCAAGAAAAAGCAGCAACATAATCAATTATTATTACAACAGAAACACACACACAGTCTGAGTCATCACATTAACGTACTTATCAGTCTGGATTTAATTTCAAATTATGTCATATTGTAAAGTTATTCAAATGACTCAGGAATTATTCTGTGATTAACATGTATGATTCATAGCTGTTCCTGATCCATCTAGTTTGGAGACGATGGGCGTCATGGTGCACCATTAAGCTCTCAAATGGGATTTAGCTACAAAAGAATCATGACATACTCTGATATGGATCGTAAACTAAAGGCAGTAAATTAGATTTTTAGAGACTTACAAGCCCTTATTTGGTCATGTGTCTCTAAAACAATGTGCGAATGGACAAACAGGTTTTCACTGAAACCTGCTTGTTCCATCATCAGACTGGACTTTCCACGATTTAACACTAAATCCTGTCAGCTCAGCCTCACTTCCTCACACGTCTCTCACTTTGAGACTAAACCTATTTACAGCAGTGTGTTTGTGATCAGTCTTACCGGTTGTCAGTACTGTGAGCAGGAAAGTGTGGGTACAAGGCACAGAGCAGGGCAGCGATGGCTGAATTGGAGGTGCTCAGAGTGTATCTGGTGTAAGCAAAAATCACAGATAATAAATTAGTTCCTCTCCATCACTTACGTACTCAAGCATCCGTAGCTCTCAGCCGTTAGGATGATCATCAGCAAAGCAGCAAATTTCAGGATAAATAAAGATAAAACCATTAAAGACATCACATTTCTGCATTTCTAATAGGAAATTGTATAAATCCTTCCTTCAGCTCTGCATTACAGATTTCATTTTTCCATCTAGTAATCTGAGTAAATTCTTTAGACGTTGAAACAATTTATTTATTATGTTAAAGTGGAAGGTGAGGTTCTCATATCTTCAACATAGCCTTAGTAAATCTTTATTTTTGTGAGGATTTTTTCTTTACAACAGTTTAATGAAATTAAAACGAGGCCTCCGTGCAGTAAAGGATCCAGGATGGACCAAAATTAATAACGTGCTCTGATTCAATGCATTTCTGCATCACAACCATTTCCAACGGGGGGATTGTTAAAAAAAAAAGACCAGTAAGAACTCACTGTTAGTCTGGCAGTGGTCTCAGTTTTGTAATTGTGTCACCCTCTAATGGCTGCAGCTGTAAAATAAACCCTCATACTCAAAGAGCTTCTCTCCAGTCTTTATTTTAAAATCAGACTTTCTATTTCTGTGTTTTAAATGAAAAGATTTTCCCAATAAAACTCAGTGCAGTTAGTTAAAAAAGATAAACACCATTAAGACCACCACAGAGCCTCTTAAATGTAAGAGCAGGAAGTTAAGTGCACTCCAACTAATCGGGTTATTATTGTAATGTTGGGTCAGACAATGGTGGCCGTTTGTGCCGGGAAGGTGACTTATGAAGGCTCTTAGACCGAGTCCTCTGGAGTAAAGGACATTGCTCATCATTTAATGGTATGATGTTTAATGCATTTGAGAACATTTTAGTGCTTTAGTGTCTCTTATGATCCTGAAAAATGGAGTAATTTTCAGACAAAATTCACAATGATCACAATGATCCGACAAATTGAATATGAACCGAGCAGATTAGCAATCGATTGAATATTGGATATTTTCTCCTCTTTTGCATCTTAAAAAAGAGGAAACTTACACAGTAAACTGGAACAGTAAACAGTAAAAAATGATAGGAAAAGAAATGTATTGATCCCGGAGGGAAATTTGTTGCATGTATGAAGTTATAGCTGTCACAACCGGTTAACTCTGGCTTTCTGGACTATGATGCTGGTTCACTTCCTACCAGGCTGTGTCACCATGGCAACAGATACTTATCAACTCACCTGCTCCAGAGCAGGTTATGTTCTGGATAAGACATCAGCGAGTGTAAAAGCACCACCTCCTGACCAATCAGATCTCAGGAAAAACGGCCTGTCCATTTTGCTTTTAGAAGATCCCGTTGATGTTTATGCTCAGTGAGAGGATCCAGATCCAACCCGTTTCCTGATAATATATAGGCTACTAAAGGTACAGGTTTCCAGCAAATAGCCTGAAGCATGTGTCAGCTGTTGGAGCGTCTGTGCTGCTTTCATCCATACAACAGATCCGGGAATAAATCCTTATCACTGACCGCTCTGATCCATGCTTTTATATTTGTTCTTTACTTGCTCCCTTTTAGCTCCACTGGGGTTTCTTATGAAATGAAGGTTAATAAAAGGTTTTTTTTCACAAATATCAGTAAAAAACCACCGATCTATGTATTCATGGTGGAGGAATCGATGTTCCTGACATATAACACGCTCACATGGGAGCGAATCGTGTAAAAAGCTGGGAAAAAAGTGCTATCAGTTTATACAGTCTCATTAATTAATACGTTGATGAACGTCCGCTAGCATTCCTTCCAAGCTTTTGAAGCAACAGTGTTGCTTTTAATTATATCTTTTAATTAATTGTATTTTGGATGAATAGGCTACTCCTTCATAGTAAAATACATTTCTCTGCAGGGTTTCCATGCTGGCAATTGGTCTGAACTTCCATCAATCCAAGCAGCTTTTAAATTAAAACTACAGGCAAACTACCAGATTTTCTAATAAAACCATTTTAAAAAATGTATCTGGAGGTTCGTTATGTGAAGCAAATATTAAGATCTGTTCTATTTATGCTTTTATAGCCTATAAAATAAACAGAATTTATGAGACACTCAATGGATTTTCTGCTAAATGTGCCAAAACAAAATGGACAATGATGTTTTCCACAGCCCTGGGTACAAGTTATTTTAGACCAACATCATGCAGTGAAGACAGTTAACCATAAAAATCACATGTGACCTGATAAAGAAGGAAACTAAAGTGAAAGTCTAAGAGCTGAATAAATGGGAAGAGAAACTAACTGAGTAAATAGAAATAGGAGAGGAGGAGGGCGACAAAAAAACCCAACAAAAACAGTGGAAATAACCACAGATCAGAGATTAGGGCTGAAAACAGAGGTGAGAACATGAATGAGAAGTTAAAAAAAAAAGAACTACATGAATGACAGCAAAGCAGAGATAACAGTAAAATGTGTGCAAAGCAAATATTTCAATGCAAATAAGCGAGAAGCTGAAAGACGAGTGAATGGCAGGAGATGCTGAAGCAAATCGTACAATTGCATGACATGACTCTGGTCTCCGGTACGACCTCTGCACACGCTCCTAATAATGCAGACTTTAAATGGATGACATTCAAACTCTGCAGCACGCAGAAAGTGTGTGGGCTTTCACCTGTCTGGTCTAAAATACGACCCTCAAAACAAAGAGGGATCATCTGATTGTGGCGGTGGGTTTGAGAGACATTTGCAACATGGAAGCTGGAAAATACAGAAGCCAAGGTCAGTGGTTTGAAGAACGAGGTTTGTCTGTGTGTAAATAAATGTCATTATGCACAACACAGCTCTCAGAGAAGACTTGTATATTTATCTGGCTTTCTCACACACACACACACACACACGTCTGTGGGTGTGGTGCATCTGGTTCTTCCCAGTGGACGCAGTCTAAAATCTAGTGGGTGTAGTTTTGTTTGTACTTTGTGTTGCAAGTGTGGAGTTTTTGCAACCTAGCAAAGCAGGCTGCATGCGAGAGTCTCCATGTGGATTATGATTAAGTCACATTCACATCATAAGAATGAAAAAAAGACATCAAAAGCAAAAAGGAAGCAAAGAGTTACTACTTTAAAATTACAGACACTGAATGTTTTCATAGTTTTTTCATCCAATCATTTAAACATTTTTTATGGAAACTTCAATATTTCCCTATTAATTATTTTTAGACGTTAATCTTTTGCTTCAAGGTTTATTTCTAGTTTAATCTTGTTTTCCATTTGTCCTTTAAAACACTTTGGTTTGCACTTATAATATGTAATTTAGGGGAAAAATATTTGTACCCAGCTCTGTACTTTGAAGCAATTATCTAAAAAGTTTCCAGAGATGAGCAAAGATGGCGTTTGTCAGAGTTTGTATTGCCGTGGAAACCACATTAAGCTCCAGCACATCGGCCTTCATCGCTAGAACATGAGAAAAAGGTTTGTTCAGAAGCTGTTGTATGAGTGGGTACGTGTTTTTTTTAAACGGACTACACATACGCACACACTCAGGTCCTTTTGTGCCACCTTCATCATTAGTATTGATCTTCCACATGTGTGGTACACAGTATGATGTAGGAGGGTGATAGCCATGTTTTTTAAGTGGATGTGTGTCAGCACAGTTAGTCTGCTCTGTGATTTCATTCAGGCAGCACAGACCCAGAGGACCACCGTGGACTGGTGAGGATATTGGATAAAGGATAACACAGCTCACACACTTCCTACATATTCTGGTTTATTAAAATAACTGATCCTGTATTTAATTCATCTGGGCTGCAAAGTGGGTGCTTAGCACTGTGGCTTCACAGCATAAAGGCTGCTGCTTTGACTTCGACTGGGAGGATGGTTGCATGTACTCTCTGTGTTAGCATGTACCTGTCCTGCAGGTATTGAAAGTTTCCTGACTGAAAACACATCTGATTCAAACTAAAGTGATCTTCACCGGTTGCTCTTCATGACCCGTTCATCTGAATCAGGTGTGTTGCTGCAGGAAACCTTGGAATACCTGGGGGACACCAGCCCTCCAGGACTGAACTGGAGGATCCCTAAATGGCCCTTAGGAGTGAATCTGAGCATAAATGGTCGTTTGTCTCTCTGTGTTGGTCTTGCAAAGGCGTCCTATCCAGGGTATACCCCGCCTCTTGCTTGCTAATTACTGGGATAGGCTCCAACTTCCTGCAACCCTAAATTTAATTACGTGTCACAAAAAATGAATGAATGAATCAGTTTGAAGCAGATGATCAAAGAACTAATAAATATTACATGTTTTACATAGCTGTAATATTTTTCTCATTGTGTCCTGCGTTCAAGTTTCCAGTTAGAGGTACCCATGTGTAATCATCTCACCTTCCTCCTCCCAGGAAGAGAAGACCCAGAGCCATGTGATGAGCCATGTGGAAGCCATAATTCATCTCACCACCAGTTCGCTTGTGAAGGAAACGACATAGCTGCAGGACTTTCAGGTTGCCGGTGCCAGACATCACCATGGACATCGCCAGCAAAATCATAGACAGGCCAGTTTGTAGGTTGTAATAACCAGCCTGCTGGAGGGGGCCAATGTGTAACAAAGAAACAAAGACGTAATATTTTAAATCATCTAAATGTTCAAGGCGCGTCATGGCCGAAGAGACGTGTAAAAAGAAAAAATACTCACAGTCACCACGGCACCTGTACCAGCAAAGGACATGATCTTCATAAAGGTCATGGCAAACTCATAGAGGCAGTCAAAGGCATCAGAATTAGCAGAGCCGGCAAAGCGCAAGCCTAAGGCCAAACAGGCCCCGGCTGTAATGTAGTCTTGGGCTTGCCTGAAGGAAAAAGATAACATATATACTTTATACTCAGTCAACTTGAACTCACTATAACTACAGCAGGAGATTATATACAGCTGCAACACATAAATGAGACAAAAATGGACTTTGTGCCTTCAGTACTCACACCATTGCCTCCATATTAAAGTCTTCTGAAGATTCAAAATTTCCCCTCATAATCTGAAAACAAAACAAAAATAAATAGTCTTATTCATACTTTCCACTGGTGACATACACTTCACAAACAATCAAGCGTGGCTCTACAATCCTGTGTGTACCTGCTTTTGTTTTCTCACCTGGGGTATGTTACTCTTAACCCACTCAGTATTAGGGACAATTTCATCCCACATGATAATACACCGAGCAAGAGTCTGAAAGGAGAGGGAAGATGACAAGAAGAAAGAGGTATAACAAGTTAAATAACAGTGGGGATGAAGCACAAAAACATCCTCACACTTCGCACGTACATATAATGCCATACTAACCCTCAACAGCAGAAACTCTGGCTTAATAAAGTCCAGCAGGAACCAAGTGTCTGGAGGTTTCAGCCAATCAGCTATCGACCTGGTGGACAGAGAGAGGATGAGAAAAGGGAGTGTTAATGCATTCCTTCAACACCCTCTCCATCAACAGTGAGACAGCATCAGATGAGCCTTGAAGAAACCAGGAACCTCTTGACCAATGTGATGGGAGTTATGATGATCTGATGTTCTTCTGGACAAGAATAAGCAAACAAAGCACGCAAGAGTCCAGATTCAGGAAATTCACCATCAGTCTGACGGACGTATTAAACACTCTGAACATTTTCTGTGATTTATAAATGTTTGATGCTCATTTTACACTATATATAAAAAAATCACCTTCAGGTTTGTCAATGTGCCACGTTCATACTGGAGGAACAAACAGAGAAACCAGTAGCTAAAATGCTTTAAACAGTGGATATTTAAACCTTTACCTCACTGTTAAACTTCACTAAATCAGACAATTTTCTGAGTTTCTTTTAAACATAAAAGTGCATTTTAATTCAGGTACTTTTCAACTACATTTGGGTTTTTAGGGGGAAAACACGGACATTCATTGTTCATATTGGGTCTAAAATAAATAATATTTTCCGTAAAGCAGAAGCAAAAGACATTTCTGCCATGTTTATTTTGCTCATCTTCAGTTTAACCACTAAATTTATTTTCCTCTTTAATCCCATCCATGATGGCAGCAGACAATATGAGAGAGAAAAAGCACAGAACGCATCGAGGCAACTTGTATCTAACAATATGAGACACCCTGACAGCGTGGCAGTCATTTAAAACCAAGATATACGAGATATGACATGCAGCATGGATGCATCATCTGTCTGTTGTTTCATTACAGTCAGATTAGCATTGTGATGGGTTTGTGACGTGTAAATGTAATTTGTTTCAATTGAATTTACTGGGAGGAATTATGTATCATGGCCCTTTTAAATGTCAGTCTTCTGCATAGTAACACCAGTAAAACCTCCAAAAAGCCTCCTTACTCGTCTCTCTGACAGTTCTTCCCCGCAAAATGGAAAACTTTATAATAATAAGTGAAGGTCAGTATGTAAAGGCAGAGAAGGAGCAAAATGTGCTTGAGTAATTCCACAGTAAATGACTGATTTTATTGTTAATTTGAGGAAGGATTATACTATTTCAATTGCATAAAAGCAATTAAATTAAAATGTCCTTTGTTTCTCACTTACCTTCCTATAGCAAAACTGGAATAAAGATATAATAGGACCAAATATATAGTATGTATCATTTACCAGCTGCTGCAACACAGTACCATTTCATTATAATGCACTATTTTACTGCCTTTACCCAAACATTACCTCAATAGCATAAATCCACATCAGGCCCAGGAGACAATGCATAAAGTGAGAGCTAATACAACCCTTTAAAATAAATAGAAAGCTAAAGGTGTACCGTTGCACAAAGAAGCTGTAGTAGTGACCTCTGAGTTCTGGGTTCATTTAGGACTTGCTTGTTGACTCACCTGTTATTGGTCTTGAGGTAGATCATTGCAAGGGCCAGAGTGGCTCCTGGACATGTCACGTCCACATTTATTGTGTCACCCTCCTGAAAGGATGGTTGACAAGATTCATTAAGCAATCAGTTGGCTCATCTGTCCTCTTAATTCAACTTCATTTTGCGTTGCACTGACACTTCCTTTGGAGGCATGTGCACAATTTCTACATCCCTGCATCTCAAACTAAATCTGACCATGTTTTAGAAATCCTAGGACAAAGAATCTCTTAATGAGGTCAGCTTTGGGGTCTGATATGACATATTTGACTGAAAAATGTTAAATACAAACAAAACAACAAATAAAAGTAGGACTTTTAGTGTTTATCCACCTATTTAACACTAATTTAGTTCATCTAGGACTATTAGTGTTTGTGTACCTTGATTTGGTAGCTGGGGGACTTGTGTCTTTCCCGACTGGCCCCAGACTGAGCTCTGCGATGGCCTCCAACCATGTACTGGTACAGCTGCTCTGGCACATTAAGGTCTGTCATCCCAATCAGGTTGCTTCCATGCTGCAAGATTAAAGAAGGGAGGGAGAGACAGGATGAATGGAAACAGGCAAAGAGAAACAACTCAAGGCATTAAGGTTGTCAATATAAGGACAGGATAGAGGTTGGTGTGTAGGTGGAGTAAAGCTGTGATAAGCTCATAATTAACCTGTGTGGGAAATTAGAATAAATATTAAGGAGCATAATGATAAATACACTGACATAAGTACACTTACACTGACGACTAAAAGACTTTAAACCTCATGATGTGGATGCTTTAAGAAAATAATAGATTATTCTGGGGGAGCTGAATTGGTTGCTGATGTTCTGCATCATTTGTTGGTTTGAGAAGGTTTTTAATGCCATTTTCAGTGTTTGTAAATGTTTAACTGTGCTCCTGCTGTCTCAGCTAGAAGGAAACAAGATAAAATGTTTGAGGGTTTAAATAACTTTAAACACAATAATTCAAATAAAAAAACTACATGTTCCAGAAAGGAGGATTTGGCCAGTACACTTACCCCGAGACAGACCATGCCCAGGGCGAGTCCAGCAGCTAGTGAGTATGACTCTCTGTCAGTACAGTACTCCATCTCTGGACCAGGAGGGCGACCTGAACCAAACCACAGAGGGAGAGAATTTCACCATTTATGAGTAATTCATGTTAGGACACGTTTTTAGAAACATTTTTAATGGAATCAGGATTAAAAATATCTCTCATGGATAAAGTTAAATTAACCCATAAAGCTGTTTTCCCTCGTTTTGAACATCATAGTTCATTATCTCAACAATTACAGTCACAGTGAACTTTATTAGCTTGAGTATTTAATCTAATTGGTCAAGGTTTGGAAAACGACTGATCCTGTTATCCTTTTGCCACAAAATGAAGCACACACACCTATCTCTGACAACAGAACTTCAGCATTATGTCTGTGCCCCGTTCCCTGATACACCAGTCCAATGCCAATTACAGCTGCAACCTGCAAGAGCACAGAGAGAATCTAATGGTGACTGCTGGATTTTTGTTTGAGCTTATACTTTCACAGACAAGAATATTTCAAATTAACACTTTAGATTTGTGCCAAAGGAGACTCCTACCTGAACATTATGCGGCACATCCAACTCGGTGGAGGTCGGGGGGAGGAGGGCAGGGATGTGGATACTGAGCAGGCGGGTGATTGACATGTCCATAGTGCCCAGTTTAGCAGAAGATACACCCAGTAAGAGTCCAATGCTGGTCATCTCATGGCCCTGGCAAAGAAAGAAAGAGGATAGAGCAGATTTAGCATTAGATGTGTGATGCTAACATGCTAATGTAGCCTATTTATTTTCAAAAGAGCACTTATTATCATTATTATTATTATTATTAATAATAATAATAATAATAATATCATTTATTTTGCTTTGCATAAAGTGTGAATTTATATAAATATTTTCATTCATTTAATACAGTCCTGTGATTTATAATGCCTTTGGATAATGAAACAATTTTAAAATGTTAGTGCTTGAGATCACATTAAATTACACATATTAAGGATTCTTTGCACTGGATCTGAGTGAGACGTGCTGCTTTGTTAACAGAGTGCATTATGTGAGCATCGATTTCTGTTGCCACTGAAAACTACTTTAAATCACATTTTACAGTACATTTACTGACATCACATCAATTTCAAAGACAAATTTCACTAAATTAGTTCATGTTTTTACAAGGCTATGGTGATAATGAGGTGAAGAAATCTATGATGGTTAAACTGGTATCTACTTTAAAATCCTCAATCTTAAAGAACTGATCCTGAGCACATCAGCCTCATTTTTCTACACAGCAAAAAGCAGAAACTGACCCAAAAAAACACCTGCTTCATTGTCAACCTTAATCACAACTTCTATTCACACTGAATACTCTCAATGTGGTTTGTCATCTTCTCACATAGCTGCCAGTTACTCTTAATATCCAGCAGAAAATCAATTTAATGGATTAAAACATTTCATTTGTACCGTTTATGTTATTTTCTACCAAATTTGTTGAAAAATTTCAATATACAAAATGCATTTAGGTTTCATGGATCAACCCAAATATGAGAGAAACATCAAAAACAGATTTTAATCAATGTTAATTTCACATAAAATACAATCATTAACCTTTATGGTCCAAAAGAATTACTCTGTGAGCTGACAGTGATCTGTTGTTTACTACATCTCTGCATAAACAAATAATGAGAAAGTTCAAATGCCAGACTAACGTGGAGGGACACAGATTCTCCTATTTTTATCTCGTTTTAATATTAATGAGAACAGTTTTACACTGCAGCGATGACTAACAGAGGAAGCACCCATTCATTTGCATTTTGAGCTTTTTGTCCACATCTATGTTGTTGACTTTTTATTTAAGCTGTAATACAATTGCTAGCAACTTCCTGTTTTTCTCACCTGGAAGTGGGAAAAGCTTGTCTTGTTCAAAGTTCTCAGAAGGCAGAGTTTCACTTTGACTCTCAGTGCTGATACAAGTCTGAGCATTTCATTTACACTCATCCAGAGAAAAGTGTGCATGCGGTTGTGTGTGTGCAACTGAAACAAGAGTAAATGGCTGCATCTTTGCAGGAACTGAGTTTAAACTTCACATTTGCCTTTCTTTGGAAGTTGGTGCACGTGCTGCGAGCTACCCTATATACAGCACCATCTACTGTGAAGTGAGCATTAGGGCAGCTATGCACATATCCATCTTTCTGCTTGTCACACACAAAAATGTCATGTTAGTCCTGTTTATATGTGAAAAAAAGAAGCATTAGAATAGCTCCACTACTTTGTATGAATATGTGCTCACCTTGGTGAGGTAGTCATGTATGTTGAGTGTGGCCAGCTTGGTGAGGTGTCCATTGAGCCCCAAAGCCATAAGGAAGCCTGCATACTCATTAGCCATCTCTGGACTTTTTGGCTTGTTGTAGGCAATCCAGGCGGAGTCAACCTTAAATACATGCAGGACAAAAAAAAACAAAAATTCAGATTTTGTATTTTAGGAACAGAAACATTTGCTCATCTGCAGCGTGATATAAAAATACTCAAGCTGAGCACTTCAACTGAATTTATTAGTATTTCCCCCATTATATTTATAATTCAGATTAAACTCAATGTGAAATAAAGAATAAATAACCTGCAGCAAAACACATTTCATCATTGCATTTCTGAGACTTAAATGACTTTCTCTCTTTCTGTGAGCTGCTTTGTAACTTTAAAAAAACATAATTATAATGCTTATTTATATTATTCAAATGTATGGTATAGTACATAAACACAGAGAAACATGATGAGGTAGAGGTGAAAGGCTGGTGTCAGACTGACCTGTGACGCGGGCGCTATTTTGAGTCCTGCAGCTACACCATTATGGAAGCTAGGCCAACTGGTCATGTTGGGGGGAACATCAATGTTTCCACTGTTGAGATCAACAGTTGTGTTCCTGGGAGGTGCACGGCCTGGAAATGAAGCACAGAATCACGATAAAGGATCTATGGTTATTAAATACCCCAAACCTCAAGGAGGTTTTTTTTCTGACTAATGCAAGTAAAGAAATTTAAAAACAAAAAGTACCATTCAGAGCTTTACTGGGATTATTTTCTTTTACCAATAATAGATTATTCTGTCAAGTCTCTCTTTGTTTGTTAGAACATCAGATTTAACCACCACAAATTACAGTTCACCACTTGTGCACGTAAATATGGACCTTTAATGTCCCCATTTAAAACGTCACCATGCGACGTTGTGAGTCTCACGTTACCATTGTTGTTCCGTTCATGCTGCGTTCAGAGTTCACCAACAAACCGGTTAAATAGGCAATTAGACATCAGAAATGTGGCTTTAGCGTCTGCTCTCAGGTTATTTTATATGACACAATGCATCGTTCACTTTTTGTTCCTCTTTTTTGCTCTTTCTCTGAATGCATGTCAGCCCCAGCAATCTTCAGCAGTATCGCTCAGTGTTCTGCATTGAGTAACAGATGCCCAAAGACCATGAAAACGCCCCGAATTACGCACACAGAAGACGCGTCAACCATAAACGGGCCTTAAGAAGCTTGTTAAGATGTGCAGAGAATTCTATCAAAGTCAATAATAAGTCTTTAAAAGATCAAAATAAAAAACAAATGTAGATTTCAGCCTCGTCTCATTACCTGTAAGGTTCAGTTTTGGCAGCGGTAAAGGTTCTGTTGGTACGGGGTGATAGGAAAAAAGCGTGAAGAGGCCTCTGCCAACTGGAAGCGCCATTGTCCTCTGGCACAACTGAAGGAGTCTGATGTGGAAATAGAGAAAGAGGAGCTGTGGTCTGCTCATAATTTTCAGATTTAAATGAAAACACTTGTAAACACTGACTCACTTATTCTCTTTCTCTTCTATGTATTCGTGGTCAGAAACCTCTGGCAGTTGAACAACACTGACCCGAACAGGTCTGGAGCTCTGCAGGAGCCTCCTGACCTCCTGCACCCTCAGATCCTGACTCCAGATCAGTCCTGTGACCTGAGGAGCAAACAAAACACACAAACAAAAGACAAGATGATTTCTGAAACCAGAAAATCAACTGTAAAAACAATATAACAATATAATTACCTCTTGAATTATGTCAGACATCCCATCTTCTTCCTCATCTGCTTCGGTGGTGGCAGGAGGCTTTAAGGAAAGTCCTGAACCTGCAGACTACAACAGAAACAACACACACATTCTCATAGTCACACTGTGTAGATACAGGAACAGCAGCTCAATGTGATCCTATTTAAAAATCATAGTTTTTGGTTTCTTTTTGTGTTAGAAGAGAGTTGCTAATATCTCATGTGAGATCATCTGTAAGTCCACTTTCTGCCAAGCCAAGATTGTAGCTCTCATATCCTTTCAAAAAGCACATTTAAACCAAAGTCAAATCATATTTACCATGTCTGTGGCATTTCTAAGACCTTTACAAGATGGATTCAAAGACTTTAAAGCTCATTTTTATGGGAATCTATGGCTTTTTTTCCATAAATGAACGAATGAATGAATTAACGGTCGGCAGAAACAGCCGTTTTATGGATGGCTGGTGTGAAACGGTGTCTGCATCCTAATCTAAAAGCAGTGTTAATCCGTGTCATGCTCACAGCTTTACTCTTGGCCAGACTTGTCTTGTGAGCCTGTTTGGTCAGGTCCTGTCGTCCAATCAGCAGACAAACCTCTTCTGACCAATCGGAACAGGGCTGCTCCCGGCATAGATAGATGGCCTCTCGGATAGGCAAAGCAACACCGAAAGGGACAGACTCCAAATCCTTCAGCGTGAAACCTACTCCAGAGGAAAACAGACCGAAGTAAGTTTTTAAAAAAGTGTTACAGGAAACCGTATCGCAATCTGAAAGCTGTCACATTAAAACAAACAGGTGGAATCATGAAGAACATCAGCAAAAAGGTTTGTTTTTCCTCTTGAGTTTAGTCAGAAGCTCTGTTTGCCTCATATTAGGCTTGTAAAACCAATAGCAACAACTTTCAGACATAAATCAGATCATTTTTGCCTCACTGTGGCTGGCAGTTCCCACGTCCTGCTGTGTGGACTGACTTCCAGTCAAAAACCCCAAACTAGCTTAATTATCTCAAAAAGCAGTCATTACGCACCAGAAGGCTATTTATTCGGGCTGCCACAGCAAACTTAGTGAGAAAAGCAGTAAAAACACATCTGATGCAGTCGATGCGTTTCATTCTGCAGGTTTGCAAAGAAGAAACAGAAAAAGAACAGCTGTTACCCTCTGAAGTGAGCCAGACCACCAGCTGCTCGGCCACACTCTTACTGGAAAACTTCACCTTCACACTGCTCTGTCTGCAAAAGATAATGAAACCAATCAGGAGAACTGAATGCAGCAGGAAGAATATGAGCTCTCTTTTTAAAGGGAGGGGAAAAATGTTAGTGTTAAATGACTTGTTTAGGGATAAAACCTTAAGATATATTCTTCTAAGTGAAATAAACTAAAATTAGGATTAAAAATGTGACGCACTGTGCAGCTTTGGCAGAATTTCTAAGTACGTGTCCCCTAACGAGAGATCAGCATCCAACATGTACTCAGCCTCTCCAGGCAGTAAAAGTCAATCAGTTGTTGCTTTTCTTTTCCTGTTAATCTTTTAACAGCCTTGTTTCTGTATCAATCAGTCACAGTGTGTGATCGAAATAGCCGATGTATTAAATCCAGTTTCTGGTGTTTGACGCAGAACCCGGCTGTATCATCGTGTAGCATCCCAGAAGCAAGATAAGTGTAATTTCATGGCCTCAGCATGCTGCTGAGCAGTGATGGCTCCAGAAAAGTGCTATTAAATGAGTCAGAAACAGCATTTTAAGGTAGGAGGGTTGCATTGTGCGTCTTGAAAGCTACTTTACTGTGATTATGTGATTTTTTAAAGGTGTTTCTACCTGCTGAGGGGTGCTTCACCAACATGGAACTTCTGAGCTGAAAGTGTGACAGAAAAAAAAAAATCAGATGGCAAATTGTTTTAACTTACCCTTAATTAGCACATATGTACAAGTTCTGAAGTTAATCAGATTAATGCGATTGTAAAAGCTGCAATGATCAGATTGTAAAACATGTAGAAAGTTTGGGGTAAATAAAGGATGAGGGGAGCACTTTGTGTGGGATGGCATCTGTTGTTCTGGGCTGTCATGGAGCTGGGAAAAAGTCACTTGAGGTGTTCACCTACAGCTACAAACCCATTCCCAGATTTTGTGCCAGTGGGCTGATTAAATGCCTGAAGCAACGGTTGTCACCTGTTATTTCTGTATTGGGTTTTTGTCACAGCAAAAGAGGTTTTGGAAAATGGCTCTGAAGCATGTGGCAGGTAATAAGCGTGGCTTGTCAAGAAACACTACCCATGATGCATTCAAAGACCGGTGTGATTATCTTTTAAGGTTGTTACAAAGTGTGTGGTTCCAGGTCACATTCAGATGCAGCATTTCTGCATTTAAATGATGATGTAAAGTCATGCAGTTAGGAGCATGAGCCAGCTAACGTCAAGCTTTTGCAGGTCTACAGCAAGCAAGAACACCGTGACAGGGAAGAAGTGTAAATTCATGAAGAAAATAAACATTTAAATATGTAATCATCCCTACATACCAGCAGAGACTTTGACCAGATACTTTGACACATCTGTGGAGGTAGCTTTTTCATCTCCTTTAATGTAGAGCGCATAACTCTGGGGGAAGGAAAAAGACATTTTCTATAAGAAAAACACCTCAAATGATGATTTTAACGTTATATTTTACTTATATATTTTCAGCTAACTTTAAAAAGTGTTGTTGTGTATCTTCTTGCTGGGAAAGCGGCTATTTTTAGGAGCTTAAAGATCATATTTAGGGTTTTATGAACTACATTTGCCAGTAGAACCTGTGGCGTACACCACAGTTAGAAGGGATATGATGAGTTTCTACATATTGCATTGCATCCCCCCCTTCTGTCTGTTTACTGTACAGTTAAAATAATTTGAGTAAAATCAACGCTGCTCATTTAATTTTAAATACAAGATGAGCAAAACAAAATACTTTTGCGTTTGATGAATTTATCCTATTAAAAAGAGCAGCTAACAGACTGTATTTCATCATTTTTTCCAACAAAACACAAAAGCTCTCCAGCCGTACCAGAACCAGCAGCCTGGTGCTCTGACAGATTCCAGGCAGGTATGGAAAAGGTGGGTTCTCCTCCCCTCGCAAGCATCTACTGAGCCAGCTGAACACACAAGGAGGCTCAGAGGTCAGGAGGGATGAACGATGCATCTGACCAATCAGAGCTGGTTTGTAACAACAGAGGAAGAAGAGGGCATAGACAAAGAAAGATGAAGAGGAAAGAAAGAGAGACATGAATTCTTGCAACCAGGAGAAAGTTAACTATCTCCCATCACAACACTTTTGTTTCCAGAGAGTATTTAGCCAGTCTTACCCTGGTCTATGATGCAGCTCTCAGAAAAGCAGCTTATTAATGAAGGGTAGTCCCTCCAGTAAAGATCCACAAACTTCTCCAACTGCAGGTCCCTGCAAGCAGAATCAAAGCGGTACAGCTTGAATCCTGAAGACAGAGCCTGGAAGGCTGGCTTTTATACTTTTATTTTGAAAAGGATCATTTCATTTACAGCAACACAAGAAGCTATCAAATTATTTTCACCAGGCAATTAAAGCCATTATGTTCAAGGCATGTAATACGATCTACTGCTGGATGCACATATGCTGCAGATTCAAACTAAAAACATTTTTAAAAGGCAAACATAATCAATAGCACAGAATAATCACCTTCAGCTCCACATCAGAAGATGAACAGTATTTACCAGTCATGCTGATGGATAATCATCTTGTAGGTGTGCAAATTTTAACCTCTACTAATCAAAAATATCATATTTTTGTCACCTAAACTTGATATTTAAATTAAAATGTATTATTAAGCCAGATATTGGGGACGAGGATTTGTCTGTTGGGGATTGGGACAAGGGATTGGGTTGGTGGTTTGGGAATGTTTTATGGGATTTACCTGTGTGAGAAAAAATTATTGGATGTTTTTTGGACTTCATTTTGTCAAGTTATACGTCTTGAATGCATGTTTTGATTTATTGCTAATATTTACTTTTTGTTATGTAAAAAATTTGCATTATTTGTATAAAAACTGTAAAAATACACATTTTAAACATGATTAAAGAATCAAATGACAAGCTGCTACAAGGTAAGCTGGAAAAATATATAGCATACAGAGTTAAAAAAAATATATATAAGCACACCACATTCCTATGATAAGCCATATGGCAATTTAAAAAACTTCTCCACTGCAAATAAAAGCAAATTTGTTTAATTCTGACTTGTAATAAATTTATGATTGATGAAAAACAGAATTTGAATCCCTTTCTGAAGGTCTTAAAGAATAAAAAAAAAGATTTTTCAGGAACTCAAGCTGCAGCCACAACCAACAGATGTCAAATAATAACTGCACACTCATATTTGCACTCATTCTGAGTTTTTTTTTTATTAAATTTACCTATTAAAAGGTAGATAAAACATCTCTTTCTCAAATTGTGCAGGCAGATTACTGAAAAACAGAAACACTCCTCTAAAAACACCAAATCAAACAATGAGAATGGTTTCAGCCTCCACCAGCTGATAAAAACATTTCTGCACACTTCCATACAACCCACATGTTAAAAAAGCCAATTACTCCAAAGAGTGCTTCACGCTCCCACTCAGCCTATTCTTTTAATCCCGCCATCACACACCGCAGCAGTCACTTGACAATCCTTTGAAGTTTATTTCACTATACATCTTTCAAGAGCTTTGATTACACAGACTTTCACCAAAAACAACGAGCTGTACTCCTCTTGACTTCTCTCTGTGAAAGTTCAACATAACTGAAGTAACAATTCAATAGATTCTGCTTGTTGTGATATTTCCTTTGTTTGGCATTACTGTGCATTAAAGCACAAGTTCTTTCCTCAGAATTGCACATGCTAAAAGGCTTCTCATTTAGCTGCAGCGAACAGAAAAAGCGACCGGACAGCAGCGGTTACCTTGCTAGTTGCTGCAGCAGGCAGACCAATGAGGAGGCTCTTGCTCTGTGCAGCTCATCCAGCTGCAGCTCCTCATATAGCAGATGCAGGACATAGAAAAGGATGGGAATATGAGGAAACAGAGGGGCTGAACTGTCCAGCTTCAGAGAGGAATTGGACGGAGAAGCCTGATCCATGAGAGGAAAAGAGAGAAAGAGGGTTAATGAAAATAAAGATTAAACTAATGCATACAAATATAACTCATAAAATCTAGTCTGAGCTAATAAGATTATTGGTAAAATTATTTAAATTATTGTCCTATTAGACTTTGAGGCATCACTAAAGTGGTTATAGAGGATATTTGTTTTAAATATTTGTCTCTGAATAAACTTTTTACCACACTTTTCCTTAGTAACATCTGTGGAGTCATTTTTAAACTACAACCATCATCACTGTGGTGTAAACACAAGCTAACCAACATCTGTTTGAATAGAACCAAACATAATATTCAGATTAATCCAGGCTGATGTTCGTACAGAGAACAGGCGCTCCGTGTCTGCGGGGATGCAACTGGACTCCACTGAACCAAAGACAGGCTGAGAACTCATCTGTCGATGGTAATGAGAGGTCGACAAGTAATCCCAGTCCTGCAGAGAGAAGAAGCAGAGAGAGAAAACATTTATGAAGACAGACAGGATGCAAAACGATCCAATCTGCTGTATTTACAAAGCAAAAAACAAAAATGTAAAAACAAAATGTTTCCAAAGTGATGCACATAAAAAGACATAAATACAAAAAAAACAAGTGTCTCCTTAATTAAATGAACAAAAAAAAAGATAAAATAACATCAATAAAAAAAATAAAATAAAAATACACAGCTTACCGGGTATTAAAAACCAGAGAATAAAATGAGCCTTAAGGTGAACCTTAAAAGATTTTAGGATTAAAACTTTGTTTTAGATGTCAGGTTTGAATAAATTAATAAAAAAAAAGCATCTATGCACAAACCATCATCATGAGTTCAATTTGTTTAAAACTGAAACTAATTATTTTTATCCCATTTGGGTTTTACTTCCAGTTGTGTTAAATGATGACATTTTAAAAAATTTATTTTATGAGAAATAATATCAATAAATAATCTAACCAGTAACAGAACTGTTGATGTAGAAACTACATGAACAGGAGCCATTTCTTTGCATTATTTCAAATATCAAATCAGATTTCAAAGCTGATGGCTGAAGTCAAACCAGCAGCAAACAAAGTGTTAAAGTAACAAACCTCCTCTGAGCCTCCGTCAGAAGGACGGGCCTTCTTCGCTGCAATCACTGGGGAGAGCGGCACTTCGAAATGGAGCTGCGTGCAGCAGAAAACATGCATGTGAACTTTGATCACGTGTGCTTTTTTTTATAGAGAAAAAAAGAGAACACACGTGTGCAGACTCACGTGCCGTGTCCAGGTCAGGCGCTCCGTGTTGTAACCCATCAGTGAAAGAAAACAGGTGACAAACTGGTTCCATTCTGCATGAGCACTGGGTCCACCAGGAGCATTGTAGATGTTGTACCACTTTACCAAAACCTGCATATTTGATCAAAGTTATCAAGTTAAAATGGAAGTTTTTCCAAAGCTGTAACGTTTTTTTGCAAGCAGACAAAATCAGCATAATTATTTTCTAACATAAACACCTAAATCTAAACAAAATCCCACAATTTTCTGCTAAAGTTTCAATTTAGTTTGACTTTTTCTTTAAATATAGCAGATGTATAGTAGAAAAACAAAGTGATGCATTAAAAATCTCATGTTTAATCGATTATTTTGCTTAAACTAAGGCATCAGCTTTCTGTAACAATGTGATTTTTCTCTGCATAAAGGTGAACAAAACAACACGCAGCATGCATGACCACTAAGACACTTATTTAGATACTTTTGAGAACTCCCAACAAACAAACCTTTATGGCTGCTTCTTTAGGCAGGATGAAGCGAATCGCCTGCAGACACTTCCTCACTGAAATACATTCAGAATAACAAAAAAGATGAGGGCAAACAACAGGAAAATATTTTTACTG
The DNA here is from genome assembly GCA_037177335.1 of Kiunga ballochi. Classification (NCBI taxonomy): domain Eukaryota; kingdom Metazoa; phylum Chordata; class Actinopteri; order Atheriniformes; family Pseudomugilidae; genus Kiunga; species Kiunga ballochi. The sequence continues at coordinate 19,347,685 of JBAMIG010000017.1, read as the reverse complement.
TCACATTTCTCCAAAGATTTTAATCCAAGGCGGAAGAAAGTTCAAAGCACTCAGGTCAAATCTACAGTTTGTTACCTAAATTAGAAAGCAGACTTGAGGAAATGAAAGAATAATCACTCCAACAGTAATTAGAGTTGCAGTGTCTTCTAAACCCAACCAATCAGATTCCTAATCAGCATCACTAGGCTTTCTTAATTTGACATCCAAAGAGGGAAAGGTCAAAGAAGGGGTGGATAAATGCCATTTCATTAGAGGAAGGTGACTCATCTGTGCGATCGATTACTAAATAATAGAGAATAAGGTGTGAACAAGATACAGATGTAGACAAGACAAAGTCTTTAAGCCAGAGTGACACTGAAGCTGAAGCTTAAGATGTACTTTACTGATATAGTCTACTTATTAATAACAAGGATGTTCCCAGCACAAATAAACAGCCATTAAAAATGTATCTTGTTAAAATATTCTGTATAGCAAAGCAGAACATTATTGTGTTGTTGGCTAAATTAATAGCAGACTCTGATCAGAGTTTGTGAAATGCTGTTAAAAACAGGGGTAAGATTGACTCAGTTTAATGTTTTGGTGCAGAATGCCATATATGGTGCATGTACAGTATGTGTTTACACAAAAAGAGCTCATATAGATATAGGTGCCCAGGTTGTAGATCTGAAAACCCATTATTATTAATAATATACGCATATTTAAATCAATTAAACCAAATAATTTAATCAGTTAAGAATAAATGAATATCAGTTTAAGAAAAAAAACCATGAGCAAATGTGCATGTAATTATTTTCTGAGTTACATAGAAATAAGATGATTATTTTTAATATGCGAGATTATTCGTCACATTTTAACAGCACATAGCATCACTGTCAACAAACACCAGCTAGTCTTACATACATCTGCATGCAATGCAGTGTTTTCATGTGTAACTTACCCAGATCAGAAGTAGCAATTTCAGGGACTGAGATCCTCTGCATCAACCCACTGCTTAGCTCCTGGAGGTACAGACAGATTGCACACATATTCATGTGGATGCAAACTTCCCTTTGCATCAATTTCACAGCTGTGTACTACAACTGATGCGCTTGTTAACCAAACATGAGTGTCATCTATACAGGTTTGAGGTTCATACCTGCAGTTTTTCTAATGACAAATTGAGCCCCAAAAAGTCTCAGAATAATAATAATTTAAAAGTAATGGGAAAATAAATTGATTTATGCTGGGAACAGCCTGAAACTGAAAAAAAAACTCTTTTTTGGCACTTAAAATTTAAATAGGGTGTTGGTTTATAATTAATTATAAAATGTAGATGACACTTTTATGTCCCACATGTATAATTTATATTATTTATTGCATTTTGCTACTATGTGATACAATAACTTTAACCTTTTTCACATTATTGTGCCTAAAAAGTTGCAGAAAGACTGTTGTTGTAATTATTCTTACAAAACTATATACATGACATTGGTTTATTTAAGTTATGCTGAATAACTATGTAAAATACGACAAACAGAGTGACACCTTCATGTCCCATTGTATCCATCAGGGATGATCAGGGAAGAGCTCACCCATCAGTCTGACAGCACAAAGCCAGAGCTTTAAAAACTCCAGTGAGCTGCAATAGCAACAATTAATCACCAGACTGACGCACCAATGGCTCCAAGAGAAAGTCAGTAAACAGAGTGATAAGAGCATAAGTCTGCAGACAGTTTAGTGGTTTAACACAGAGCTTTTTTTTGTCTATGTGGGAAATAAACAGTGATGGCGTGTCGATGTGCACTGTGGTGCCATGAGGCTCAAAAGGCTCAGACAGAATTAACCCTGCAGCCAAAAAAACACAAAAACAGCCCTTTGTTTTTTCATTGCTGCTCTTATTGACAAATATTATGGACCTCACACACATGACACACACATATCAGAGACATAAAAATGGGAATTATCTCACGTCACCCTTCAGTGGTAATCTAATCTAATCTGCAACAGTCACAAAAGATGCATCTTATTCTGGTAGAGGCAATCTACAAGCCCAAATATGGCTCAAAGTCAGATGTATTTTATGCATCTTTTAACTACATAATTATACCTACCAAAGTGACCCGATTGCAGACAGGGTCCCGCAAAGCAAGGATGTAGGGAGTGGATTGCTGAAAGATGCAATCTTCCAAAAATGAAGCGTCGTGATGTTTAATGTTGGGACTCCTCAGCTCTACCGGTGAAGGCATAACAACCTCAAACAGAACGGTCAAATCAGAGATCAGAGGATGGATCAAAGAAGGATCGGGAAAAACTTCATATGTTTAAAATACAATCTGGAAAAAAAGGTTTTTCAAGGCAAACTTTAAAGAAATAAACATAAAGAGAGGAACCGAGGTAGTGCAAATAAAGCAGGTAACACAGGTCAATACCTCATCAAGTCTCTGGATGCGTCTGCTGGCAGCGTTGGTAGGTGTGCTGACATTGTTCACTGGCATGCTGAGGTGAGGGAGGTGGTTGGTTAGGCTGAAGGAGGGGGACAGGAGGCCCGGGACAAACACTTTACTGACCTAAAGGGTTTAAATGCACGTTAAATGCACGGGTCCATCACAGGGTGGTTGCATTTAAAATAACTTTATGTGTTTACCTACAGAAAATATCAGAATAAAGGATGCTGTGTTCTTTCCCAGAATCTGTACTCACCCTGGTTGTTCCTGTGTACAGAACCAGACTTCCACTAGCCTCCAGAACCAACATGGCATCGATATTCTGAGGAGTCAAGAAGATTCACTGAGCATGCAGCCAGACATCATTTTCATTATAGACCGGATATTTCCACTACTTCATCAATCAACTGATTAATTATCTGGTCGATGAAAGTAAATTTCACACATTGAAATGAATCTGAACAGCAATTCTAAACTAATTTCTGTTACCTATGATACAGATCAGAGAAACACGGCCACCTAAATTTAACATTTCAGATATTATACATAAAGAAAGAAATAAAATAATAAAAATCACAGCATCACACTTAAATGATACACATCAGTTTAATAACCAAATATTGTCCCATGGTGCTTTATGTATGAATAATACAGAAGTTCAATATCAGCGTGGTTATATTGTTTGATATCAATATTAAAATGTGATAATGGAAAATATTTGCATGTTCTCCCCGTGTTAGCGTGGGTTCTCTCCGGATACTTCCTCCCACAGTCCAAAGACATGCACCCTGGATTAGAGTCTCCCTGATTGGAGACTCTAAATTTGCCCATAGGAGTGTGCGTGTGTGTGCGTGTGTGTGTCTATGGTTGTTGTTTGTTTATGTGTGTCGGTCCTGTGATGGACTGGCAACCTGTCCAAGGTGTACCCCACCTCTGACTCGATGTCAGCCCGCCCCCACGCGACCCCGTTCAGGGAACAATTGGTGGATGGATGGATGGATGAACTTTTACACAACATGGACGTTGTACTGTCCAGATCAAAATAACCAAATATAGAAGATTTCATGTATAGTTTTTCAGATATTTGGCACACAATAAATCTTGTGGCTGTGACATCATCAAACTGCGTCCTCACTTGCAGCAAAAAGGAGCCTGGAATTGGACTCATCCGCATGTTTAGGAATTATTTATAAGTTTCTACAGACATCATCTAAGATTATCTTATTTACCCAAAAAAAAAAGAATTCCGACAAGCATCAAAAGATTGTGATATTGGTTGATGTCAGTATCAGAAATTAGAAGTTAGACAAAATCTGAATACGAGATATTGATAAAAAGCCAATATTAATCATCCCTAACAAATATAATCAGTTTCATAAACACCTGTTGAAAACTTGTGTTTCAATGTATTAAATAATTTATGCGCGTTTCCTGCTTTCTTCCTTCATACCTTCTATTCACACAGAGACCAAATAAGAATTTAGTGCCAATAAAAACAATACTAAACCAATATCAGTATTAATCAAAGGTTGATGAAAAAGGGTTTTTTATTTAACCAGAAAAAGAAAAACATAAATATCATACCTGCAGAGGCTCTGCATCTTTGGCAGGGATGGGTGCGACAGAGAGGAAGATAAGCTGGGATGCATCGTTGCTTTCAATAAACTTCACACATCTGCAGATTAAAAAAAGCAGCTTGTTAATGCACGTATCACCTCTGTAATTAGTGTGCACGTGATGCAGAAGATTAAAATAAATAACTTGTACTAAATATGGGATGAAGTTGTGAGCTGTGACCTGAGCTGCTGATGAGACTCCACCAGGAAACAGAGGTAGTGGTTTTCACAGAGGTCAGAGGTCAGGAATACTTTAGATGCTTGGCTGCTCATCTCCCTGCAAACCCAAAGCAGATTATATTCCCATAAAATACAAATAAAAGGTCAATAACAGAGATGGAGCTACTCAACCATATCCTTTTGTTTGATTAATCAAGTTTCTAAATGCACTGTCATTATTTACTTTTAAAGCAATGATCACCACAAAAAAACTTTAAAATCATCCAATAACTTCTTGTTTTGACCAAATTTATCAGCATAAATTACTGCATCCTTTCTAAATGAAGTGGAAAATTCAGGGAAACCATTTGTTTCCTCTTTTATTTAAGTTTTATTCCAAGATTTTCAGAAATAAAACTCACTGAATAAACACTAGAATGGGCTTTATGTCTTCCTGACCTTAAACCAGCTTCTTTGTTCATTTGTTCCTTATTGGACAAACTGAATAATCCAGATGTGTGTGACCATTGCTGTTGTAGTTACTGAGGTCAGGATTAATCAGTTTAACCAGTGATGAGGGACAGGAAACAGAAGAGCCTGCTTATGTTCAGGGAGTAGCGGAGCTGTGCACGAAGCCCATTAAAACGATCATATTCTAACTCCATCATGCATTTGTTTTAGTTTGCTGCTGTTTATCATGACCTGTGACAGCCAGCTGTGATGGTCTCACTCCAGAGCTGCTCCATGCATAAGTCGGGTATAATAGGCTCCATCTCTGGCATCAGCATTGTCTCGTTAGGTGAGGGTAACATGCCGTGATGCCCTCTCGGGGATGGGCTGTGGAAAGACGTGTTGAAGCGAGCAGCTCCTGAAAATGACGGCGCTGCCATGCCCGGAGAGTGGGCCCGACTGAGGCAGAAGAAGAGGAATGTTATGGATTTAACTAACGTGTTTCAATAATCCAGCTTTCACCTTTCTACATCAAACTCACCTTAGAGCGGCCATGTTGGAGATACTGGGTGAATGAACGCGAGTGTGTATCCCGGGGGAAGATGTCACGGTCCGGTTCTGGTGACTGTGCAGAGCACTGTAGTGCAGAGGAGAGCCAACAGCAACGCTACAAGAAAAATATTCAATTATTTTGCTGCCAACATAAAATTCTCCTGTTTCAATTTAACAAATCGTGTCACTTTATTATGTTTTATTCCTCATTTATTAAGTTAAATAAATGCTATTGATGTGATTATAGCCTGAATTACAGACATGAAAGAACAATCAATACCAATGCAATGTTTTGCTTTAAAAGACTTAAAAAGTGAAAGTTATTCACCATCCACTGAAAAACTATCAGAGCTTGGCCCCTAAATAAGAAACGGGTAACAGCATAGCCTCTGAGCAAGAAAACAGGCCTCTTTTATCAACGCTTCTTACATTTTTATTCCTATACATGATTTTTTTTTTTTACCAAAATGATGGCATTCACCAAAATCTTGCCATCTTGGACTTATTGATATGTAAGAACGAGTCCTGCGAACGCTCAGGAGGACTCATACGAACAACTGAGAGCGTCACATCGGAAAAAATGCTACGTTTTTAATACACGTTATTAATTACAATAATAAAAGTAACCAGCATTTGTCAGTTTTTTTAAAACTTTCAATAAACTACATTTTGTCCCAGGATCAATTGCAAGGTTCTGACATCCTGATTTCCAGTTTTTCCTTCAGTCATGAACAGCAGAGTAGAGACAGATTGCTGGTCTTCAATAGACGGCGCAAAGGACACATCTGTTCCTTTATCCACAACATCACTCCATAAACATCCAAAAACAACTGGAACTCTAACATTCACCTGCAGAATGGAGGATTTATTTGATTTAAATGTATTACAGGCTGTTTTAATATAATGGCACGTTTTATTAGTGGCATCCTGGTTAATAAAACCGACTCACCTGCAGGATTAATCAGATGCAGAAGGTACAGTTGGCCATGAAATGAATTTATTTTGTAGTGTTAGCCACGACATCACCAGGATGTGCGTCCTGATGCGCTCAAACCAGCAAGAATTAATGACGAGAATGAAAACAAAGTCGTGTTTGTAACATATGAAGATAATCATGAGATTATTTATAACAAATTTAACACCTAAAAATAAGGAAAAGTAGACTTCAGTGTACATCTTTGGTATCTTTTGTTTTTATTAACCTCTTTGCCATCTGGTTTATTTTTCCTTGATGCTTTCAGACGGGTGTGCCTGTTTGCACACCGCTGTATGTCTCATGACCTTTTATTGGCCTTTTTTGGGCCTTTACCTGCAGAGTAGAACCAACTCACTTCATCCTTTCAACTTAGAGATTGTTTTACCAATCTCAGAAATATACAATGTTGAGGTTTATGAACATGTTTGTGAGTCTGACGGAGAGCTTTAATAAAATACGGTTTGGGTGAATGTCAGTGAACGAGGCCCAAAGCATCCAATACACAACAATGCTGTTAAAAAGTGGCCGTTTGGACAATAATCTTATTAAAAAAACCTTTTTTAATACCTTGTTCCAGTTCCCAGTCCAGTTGCCCCACTGCCACAAGGAGAGTCAAGGCGGGACATGTTGCGCAAATGAGAGGTCACAAAGCTGGAAGTCATCATACCAAACGATGTTCCCACCGGCTCCGTCGGACATCTCAATACTTTGGAACGCTCCTGGTGAAGATGTGCAGCTCAGTATGAGAGGCAACACAAAATGTGTGTGTAGTTTTTTTTATGCGTGTCAGTGTTTACTCACATCGTGGGTAACTTTGCGCAGGGCCCAGACAGAATGAGTTCCTTGTACAGTGTTGTATAATACAACTATAGAGGGTTGACAGCTGGTGAACACTATGGTCACTGTAGAGTCCGATGCATACTGGACACTAGAGCCTTCGAAGAGCCCTGTAAAACCACACACATATTCAAGTATGTCCAAAAAGAGGGGCTAAAATAAATATGATAATATATATAAATAAGAGTTTGTGTCATGCCTGATGGTTTGCACACAACAGGTGCAATCTCATCCAGGGGATGTAGCATGCTGAACACTGTAGGCAGAGGGTCTCTGTATGGAAAAATATCAGTATACATCAGTGCAGTCCTAATTGCTTCATTATTTCATGTTTCTTTCTAAATAAAACCTCATTTTTGTCTGGAGATGTATTTGGACGTGTACAGTGTTTGGCGTTTTACCCTGGGCAGTTGAGTTGTGTCTCATTTCCAATGTTCTTCCTTTCCAACAAAAGTCCAAAGTGAGTAGCCCACACATTTGAAACCTTAAAAAAAACAGAATTAAAGATACATTTTTTGTTTGTTTTTCTTAAAGTTATAAACTTAAAGTTAAATAGACCCCTACCTCTCATATTTAAAACTTATTTATACCAGCCCACAGTTACAGTACAGCTAAATGTACTTAGAGTTTCAAACAACCATACACAGCGGGGGTGTCCAAAGTCTGTCCTCAAAGATTATTGTCCTACAGGTTTTGAATGTTTCCTGCAGCAGCACAGCAGAATTAGATTAATAATTCAGCATGTGTGTTCAGGATTAGACAAGCTATTGAGGAGAGCCACTGACTTAACTGTACCAGGTGTGATGAAGCAAAGAAACATCAAAAACCTGCAGGACTGCAGTCCTACAGAGCTGAAGCAGGACACCCCTGATGTACAGTATATATATATATATATTTATATATATAAATATATATATTAAATATATATATATAGTACCACCAACCTTTTTTTTTTAAAGACTAGGTATGTAGAACTTTTCCTTTGTACATAAATAATACAATATATTCTCTAAGAACCTCTTTTTGATGGATTTGTCTTTCACTCACCTGAAAAGGCAGTGGTGAAATGAAGTCCTTTCCTGTAACAGTGTGCACATTAACACAGCTACTCTGGACGATACACACTGTGTGCTCCACATCTTCCACTGCAAAACAATTCAAATGTGAATACACAACCAATAAGAAGGAAACTCCGAAGATAGGTCTGCTTTTAAAAGAAATAAAACGTAATTTTACAGTACCAGCGTTGTTGTTGTGAGGAACTGCAAAGTTACACCATAAAGCCTGCAGACAGGAAAAGAGTCAAATCCAGAAAAAATTCCATTAATTATTGTTGTGTATAAAAATAAGTTATTTTAGCAAACAATAATTCTCATAACCACAAATAAAGACTTTTTTCAAACCACATAAAAGCAGTATTTTAATCTTTAACCTATTTTATTTTAGAAATACTAAAATGCTCTTAAATTAATAATAAAAGAAATATGGTCTTTCAAATTTGCCTTCATACAAACCTGCTGTACTGTGCTGTCAACAGTGAAGGCCTTGTATACGCTGGAGGCTTGACCCCGGCTGCCCTTACTCCATACAACCATGTTTCCTGCTGCATATAACTCTTCTTCAAACTCCACATCCTCCTCTTTTCCTCCAGTACAGCCCTTCCTGAGCTGCCAGCATTCCTGCAACATTTCAAGAAATAGACAAATAGGAACTTATTTAGTCTGTGGCATTATTTGCTTTTCAGTCTCTTCTCTCTTGATTTTTTTGTAAACAAAACTGGGGATGAACGTCACCATACAAAGGACCAAGCAATCTTACCCTCTCTCTCTCCTGCAGACTGACTTCCTGCAAGGACCCTACCAGACCAGCAGCACCGTCTGACGACCACAGCTCAGAGGCAGGTTGGAGCTCTCTGAGCTGCAGGTTAAAGGCATTTGGATGGTTCCTGCAGTGCTCGCGGCCAAATGGGACAAAGGACTGCAATTCCCCTGCTGCGATCATCGTGGCTGTCTCTTCATACACGACTTCCGACATGAGTTCCAGATTTCAGCATTATTTCTAAGAAATGTAGGAGAATGAAGGTAGATGAATCACTGCAAAAATTTTAACAAAAGATATATATAAATATATATAGTTGCAAGACTAATATTTTGTTACTCTTATTAAATCAATCGTGCATGTGCCATGATTTTTTTTTAATGAGGGGGTAAGGACAATATATTTAAAGCCTTGTGAAATGAACTGGTAACTGAACTTAAAACATTTATATACATACTTTTTCTTAACCGCTTATCCAATTCAGGGTTACAGGTACTCTATTTGACATTTTAATGAAAAAAATTAAATACAATTTTTAAAAAAACCTAAATTGTGGTCAGCAATAATAATACAACTCTGATTACTTATTTAAAATCAGTTGTTATTTTATTCATTTATTCATGTTTTGGGGGGGGGTGTCAATGACTGATGATTGATCAGTGAACATTGTTTCAATAATGTAATGTTTTTGTCAACAAAAGAGAAAGTAAATACTGAGGAAACTGTAAAAGGCATGTAATTCAGTTAAACTATTCATACTCCTCATAAGAAATAACTACAGAATAAATGTGGGTATACAATTTGATGCAATTTTCATTACTTCGTAGTAAAGAGATTTTACTGACTATACGGTAGCTCAAACCTTACATTTTATAAGGTCCAATGTCTTTTTATTATTGTACGCAGGATTAAGCAATAAAAAATGCTAAAATAATGTTAGTTAATGGCATTATTTTTTCTTTTCGTGCTTTTCCTGGTTAGCTGACTAATTTCTAATTATGTCTCTTAACGCCAACAAACACAGCATCACCGCAAGTTAGCCGCAAACTTTAAGCAGAGAAATTGGCCTATTCTAAAGCCAAATCCAGCACTCGTTAACCAGTTACAAATACTGATAGCTGTTATTCGTTAACTGGCTAAAGTATTTTCAACATGAGCATGCTAAAGCTAAGGAGTGCCGCTACTCTCACCGGCTGAAAAAGCATGCTAGCTGACATTAGCTTCAGCTAGCTTTGAGTTTGCAGAGAGCTATTTAGCTGCTAACCTGATAATAAGGAATAATCTGGCTCTTGTTGCGGAGTCCTCGTCTTCCCTTTCTTTTTGGTTTGCTTCGATGCAACGTTGTCACTCGCGGTGACATAAAACCGACTCAGTTGCTGTGCCAAATTGGGGATTTGGCTGGAGTAAGTTTTCAAATGAGCGCGGACATGTTTAATGTCCCGACATCCTCTTCCTTTAGAATTTGACCAATCAGCATTGAGGAAGCGATGAGCTGAAGCTGATAGGCTCCTGTCTCCTGGAGCCGCTCGCTGATTCGACGGACGTTCAGTCGGACACTCATGATTTTTTCAAGATTGTAAGGAATAACTGGTCCCTCTTCCGCTATTTATTTATAAAAACTAAATAAATAAATAAAACGTGTTTCTAAGTAGGGATTAGAGGATAATTTTAAGTCTGTTAATATAAAATGGTCTAAAGTCTCGCAGTAATCAAATGTTTATTGATGTCTTTTAACATTGCATCAGGGATAGGCTTTACATATAGTTTGGGGTTTATTAGTGTTTTAGCATACTCTTGGATTATTGGGTAGACTTTTATCTATAAGGCTGATGTTTTGAAATTTTTTTTATCACTTTGGAGTAAAGTTGCAGAAAAAAAGCAAAAAAAGCATTGTATAACACTTTGAGATAGAATAGGAAGCTGTTTGCTTTTTTGTTGGGCTTCTTTTTACATATGTTTTCAAAGTTTTTTTTTTGTTGTTGTTATTTTAGTGCATTTATCACAACAGAATTATCATTTGGGTCATTCCACCGAATGGGTGCCATTTCCATGTTGCCTATCGAAATGGATGGCTCAGTCCTGTTTCTGATGAAATGAATAACATGGCTGAGTTTTTTACACAGAGTTGGTAAAAACGATAAATACAACCTCATGGCATCCTTGTTAGTAGCATTCAATAGAATTTGCAAAACTGTGATGCTCACTATAATAGATAATTTTAGAAAATCAAAATAAAAGTCACAATTTAGTACAAAGTGCTAAAACAGTTCAATCATGTTTTCATTGTTGTTTTGATCTGTAAGTGTTTTTAAATACAAAACAGTCAAATCTTTTAGACGTGACCTAACATGTCTAAGACAGCACTAAACACTTACAGCCATTTAAAAAAGACAGTAAAGTTGTCCTCAAGCAATGTTACAAATTTAAGTCAACTTAAATAATTAACCCTGTAGCACACCTGTAAACAACATAGTCTAAATATTTATCTAATTTTGATTGATATAACCAAAGCAAATGATATACAAATTAGAAAACAATAGAGTGTATGGAATTTGATCAATACAATGAGAAATGCTATGTTGTGCACAGATGACTGAATATAGTTTGATCCAAGAGTTATTAATGAGAAAAGCACCAAAGCTAATGAGAAAACTGCAATAAATGTGCAAAATAAAGTAACCGTCACCACAATTAGTAATAGATAAGCTGGCATTTAGACATGGACGTGCTGAATAATTGGGCAAATCTGTTAAAAGTCACGCTAAACTATAAAACCACATTTAGTATAAGTGTATTCATAATATCAATTGAGACTAAGATAGATATTGATAAAGATAGATAACTCCTATCAAGAATAATAACAATAGAAAATATTTTTACACTGAATTAATTTGCCAAATGGTCTAATAAGCATATTAATTCTAAGTAAATGAAGTAAAAAAAAAAAGCTGTCTTCAAGTAACCCAAATGTTGGATGCAGTATTAAAAGTTTTGCTGTTGATAGTTTAGCAAAATAACTTCCTGCGTCATGAAATCAAATTTAGTGAGAAATGATATCACTGCAGATGATCAGGAGTCTAGGTGGCTCAAGAGATCCCCTATTTGATGGAATCTTCTCACCAACAAGGTATTACCAGATGGAGTCAACTCTCCCAGACTATATTAGCAAAGCTCTCTGAGGTGTGACTGTCAGTGAGAAAAAGCAGGAAAATAAATAAATGGGGAGATTAAAGTGATTTTTGTATTAAATCAAAATGGGAACATGCAGCAGAAAAACATATCTGTGCTGGTTTTAAACCAAATATATATATTTTTATTAATTATTTGTCATTTCTTTAAAACTATTTCCTTGCCGATTAAAAAACAATGTCTCATTTTAGAATCACTCAATTAAATACATTTTTATAATATCTGAAAATGTCTTTTTGTGATGCTCAAATTCATGACATCGGTTATAATTTGGGTACATCTATTATTGTGTATAGTCCTGCATTATTGCAAATAATTGCTGGACAAACCGTTATTACGTGGGCTAAAATTGGCCTTTTACATGCTGTCTTTCCATGAAAACAAGAATTTTACGGTACTGTTGCTCAATAGCCATGATGGATGCCTCATTACACTCAGTTATCCGTTGTATGTTGGTTGTTCTTGCTGAGGTCATCTTGCCACAACAGATTCTCATATTTTATTACTGCAGGCCTGCAGAAGCAATGGTGTAATGTTCCAAGAAGAACATGTTGAAATAGGAGGTTTTAACTGAGTCAACAATGTTAAATGTTCACATACTGAATAAAAGATGCAGTTTTTTAATGTAGCAGATGCTCCTGCACAACATATTGAAATTTAGTTATCTGTGCCAAGCTTATAATATTCAGGCTTTTTGGTGCAGCATCAGAAAGGGTTGTTTAGTGTCACCATCAAGTTTTGCAATCATCAGTGTGTTATATTGGAGTGTAATACAGTCCCAGGTTCTAATGCTAGGCATTTTACCTCTGAAAAAGTACTTTCACTGGTTAGACACAGATTTATCTCTTTGCTTGGGATCTTGGTAATGTGTGAGACCCAAGGTGTTAGCGAGGTTGGAGCTCTAGCGTAGCAAGATATAAGTGATAAAGATAAATTATCAGTGACAAATTAATCCTCTGTTTGTTGCCAAACAATGCAAGGAGTTTTATGCATTAAACAAATTCTGTTCACAATTAGATTCTTACATGCCGTCCTCATTTTAGGACTGTCTTTTTCCAAAATAATGCAGCATCAATAGAAAAAAGGTATCTCGCAGCACATTCTGACATGTCATAGCAGAAAGACTCAGCTTCAGCTAATGTCACCAACAATGGCGATGTTACATTCAGGTGTGCGGGTGACCCACAATGCACAATGACGGGATGGAGCTGAAGTGCAATGCGGCCATTACGATGTTATTTCACTCACACCTGTTTGACTGCTTAAAGCACCTGCAGTGCAAGAATGAGGAAGATTTTGTGCTGTTAGGATAGATAGATAGATAGATAGATAGATAGATAGATAGATAGATAGATAGATAGATAGATAGATAGATAGATAGAT
>JBAMIG010000017.1:19308118-19331846 GCA_037177335.1 Kiunga ballochi | reverse complement strand
AGATAGATAGATAGATAGATAGATAGATAGATAGATAGATAGATAGATAGATAGATAGATAGATAGACAGACAGACACACATATTCTGTATACTGTATAAGAGCAAACTCCCAAACTCCATCCCATAATTTCTTCCTCTTGTCTTTATTTTCAGCTCTGAATGCTGCATTTGTCTCGCTGCTGTAAACCCGGTTTAACCAGCAGGGAACTTTAACTATAATTTATCTGACTAATCTCCTCTGGCTGTGGATGGTGATCCATCACTGAAGCCATTGGGACCCACGCTGAGGCAGGAAGAGCTTTCCCACACTGGAAAAAAAAATCATTTTGACACTGGCACCTGCCGTCAAATCGCAGGTAAAGCACAAACATCTACCATTCACACCATAACATCAATTTTTATTAATAATTACTGAGCATTTTTCATACATATATGGATTAAGATTGATCCAATAAACAGAAAAGAACCCATCGATCTGTGGTTTGCATCATCTCTGTCTCGGTTTTTTGTCTCTGATACAATATTTCTAAAACAATCCTTTAATAATCTTCAGTCTGTCTCATCTATGCTTCTTTATTTTATCTCTCTATACCTGCCAGAAACACTCAGAGGTAACAGAGAAGAACCAGAGCGACAGCGTGTCTCAATGAGGCCCGTGAAGCAGCCAGCAGTAATCTGCCATTGGAGTCGTCACCCTGCGCTTTGGTAATTGGATAATGTAGTGAAGAGGAGGCACTCAGCAAGCCAAGGGATTCCCCTCATCTGGTGGGAGAGTCATGATGCAGTCTATCATTATCAATACATACACGGGCAGAATGTGAGATTCCACTGCTGGTTCCACATACGTGCTCGGTTTTTCTTTGAAGACTTGGCATCCATAGATTTTACAGTTTGAAGTAGGTGATGGCAACATATTTTATCCCGTTTAGTTATAATTTAATGTCAACAACATCTTAGTACACCACACAAGGTACTTTTGTTTTTAAATTCTGGGTTGTAAGATTACTTTGTAAGGGTATTTAGTCTAAAATACTTTGTTTTTGTTTATCTTACAGAGAAAATTTTAACCTTTACTAACCGGTTTTATGTACTTTTAACTTAATTAAAGTATTTCTGCATGCACATTTGATAAGCATTATGAAGAGTAGCAGAACCGGGTTTATTCTGAGACAGAAACAGCAACCTGTGACATGTCCATGATGATTGCTGGGTAGGCGCACACTTTCTCGCGACCCTTAACTGGATTAAGCCGTCAGGAAAATGACACAAGCAGCAGTGGCTTTTACTGTTTCCATGGATAGTTTTTACAAAAGACTGCACATCTAGTCATCCACTGACAAGTACAAAGACGGCTTTTATTACAGCGCAAATAAACTTGAATAAAGATATTTGGCAATATGTTTATTTCCTCAGAAAATAGCCACAGAGGCTTCTTATGTGGCTTCTTATTGGTTCTGTTTGGAGGTAGCATGCTGACCCTGTGCGCTCATGGGTTCGATCCAGCTGTTCCAGATCCATTCACCATCCAGAAACATGTGTTCTTAACAAGGCATTCAGGTAATAAATGGTCACTTTACTCATTTTTGTGTCAAAACAGAATTAATCCATTTCAGCAGCAACTCAAACAAGATGAAAATATCAGCATTGGAAGATGAGAGATCTCCTTTCAGAAACAAATGGCAAACTAGATCAAAGTAAATGTGTGTCTGGCTGTATCTGGGCCTGAAAACTTCTCATCCATCAGTAACCAGTCACACAATCCTGAACTGGGATTGGAGGCTGTGCTTTTCATGTCAGAGCACATCCGATTTTTCCTGTTTTTACCTGGATCCCACCAGGCACAAGCACTTCATGGGAAGCTAACACGCTAACATTTTCCCACTGTGTGACTTGTGAGGTGATTAGCTTATGTTTGCATGGAAACTTCACACAATCAGCTTGATCATTCTGACATTGTGTCATAATAAGTTCTCCTTTGTCTTTGTTATTCTGAAGGACCTCTTCCCATTGTAAAATCTGAGACATTCCTGTGTTGGACCAGTTCGGTACCAGTCAGATACTCTCATGAAGACCTCGAGGGCATCTTGATCCATGTTGATTTGGGATGTTTATGAGCAACATAAGTTGTGTTTCTCATTAGGTTTGACGAGTGGTGACAGACATCTCTTTGTTCTAAACTTAAATATAAAGTGATGATGTGATCACAGAGCCTAAAAGATGTTCCCTGTATGTTTCTCATCGGTTTCTCATCAGATGTGCTGTAGCTTTGTTTTATTTATTGGTTTTATTACTGGTTTTATTTATTGGTTTTATGTACTTCTTTTTAAATTTCTGACTTTAAAATTATTTATTGTTTAATTTATTTTACTGTTTTATTGATTATGTACAGCACTTTGTCACAATGACAGTTGTTTTAAAGGGCTTTATAAATAAAGTTGAGTTGAGTTGAGATCCCCGTCAGAGTCAGACTTCTGAACGGTTAATCCTTTTCTCTTCAGAATCACTCATTTTTTCCTTGCCTCCACAAATCCTTAAGTCACCCTGTTCCTTTACTTGCTCTGTCACATGTGAAATCTTTTGTTGACATGAAAAATTGGACTGAAAACGCCGGTGATTATGTCACTGTTTTGTGAGTGGCAGTGGTTGGACGTCTTCATCCGAGCACATGCTTTTATTCTTCTTCTCCTTTCAGATAGCAAAGTGAATTTTCATCTGTAAATAAGAGCGTCGTGCCGTCCGCAGTTGCTGCTTCATGGACGAAAAGCTAAAAACTAGAAAAAACACGTTAACAAGACGAAATCAATTCTGTAATCCGGTTATTATTTGGTCTTGCGTTTATGTCTTGTCCTAAATAAAAAAAGTAAATGTAATAATTGTAGTTTCTTAAATGAAATTACAGCAAACTAATTGGACTCGCCCACAGCATGAAGCCAGACTGTATTCCTGTGGAGCAGTGTTATTTGATATATGAAGCAGAGTCTGCATGGTAACCAGTAGTAGAAATATTATAATACACAACTTAAAAGAATAGATCATCAAGAATTTGGTGCCACTATAGCAGCTTCTGAATGGTATTAAAAGCGACGGACCCAATACGAGGCAGTACATAAATAGTAAAAGTACCAATAAACAGTCTCCATACCTCTGTGTCATCCAGAGCACAGGGGTGAGGCCACCTGATTCTCCTCTATAGGAACGTTTCCCTCCATACATTCCATCAACATCAACATAATAACGCTGATATTTCCTCCATCAGCTTCCTCTTCCTGCAGGGATCTGCCTCCAATCACTGCTGTCAATTAGGCCAGCTCCTTCTCCCAGGGACTTCTGCGTAATCTACTTTTTCTCTGGGCAGATCGCATTATGGTTCACGTAGTGCCATCATGGCTGAAACGAGGGAGGATGAAGGGGGGTCATCTGCTGACTAAAGGGAGATATAAAAGACCAGAGATGGCCAGAGAGGCTGCTGGTATGATGTAGAAGTAAATACAATTTGTGGGTCATTATCAGGTGTGTGAGTGCAAATGCAAAAAAAAGACCTTTGCTTCTGAGATTGATCCTACTATCTTTATCATTTCTAGCATTAAAGTCATTTCATTTTGTTTTCTAGCATTTTAAATATGTGATCAAAAATGCTTTTTTTCATCACTTTAATCAGTTTAGATCATGTGAAGGCATCTGGAAATATAATTTTAAACTAAAATGGATTTATTTTCATTTCTATTTGACTCACCTAAAAGTAAATATCCATATCCATGCATTATCTGCACCACTTATTTCAATGTTCCTGGTGGCTGGAACCCCCGCCAGCAATCATTCATAGAGAGGCGACGTACACCTGGACAAGTCAGAGAACCCAGAGAGAACCCACGCTAACACATGGAGAGCATGCATCTTCTGCACAGGGAGACCGCTATAACTATGCAGTCCAGCACATTTCATGTACATGTCATACAAATTCAAACGGCTTTACATAAAGCATTAAGAGATCACAGATGATGTACAAAAGACAAAAATAAACAGCAAAACCAACATTCTCTGGTCACATCACAGATTGATTCTGGACCTGAACCATACTGGTATTTATAAACAATCAGCAGGGATTTAAAATATATTCTGTGATTGACTGGAAACCAGTGCAAAGATGCTAAACTGGGGTGATGTGTTCAGAAGCCCTGTCAGGCAACGTTGTTGTGATACTGGGCTATATAAATAAAACTGAATCTCTGGATGGTTCCTATCCTTCTCGGCAGCATCACCGGTGCCATCATGCACAAAAATAAAAGGAGTCAAAGAAATGGTGCTGAGAGGGGGGCTGTGAGTGTGGGGGTGGATGTTTGATGTTTATCAAACTGCAAGCTGCTTGTAGATAAGAACTAACTGAGGTAAGTCGCATGTAAAAGGACCAAACGGAGGTAGAAGGGCAAAAGTTTAGCTAAAAACAGTGTTTGTGCTCCACTTTGCCTTCTTGCTGCAGATATTAGAAATTAGATAGATGTCTATAATTATGCTGAACTTTTAATGTCTAAACAATGGGCTATAAAAAAAACACCCTCTTCACAGTTATCGTAAAGATAAACTTAAAATGATTTGTACCAGGCTGTTAACGTGTTTATTTCTGCTTTGTAACATGGAGTTTCTGGGAATTTGCTCTGTTTTGAATATAGGGGGCAATTTATGACGCTTGTTGATGGAAACATTGTTTCTAAATTCTAATCCTTTGCTCAATTTAATATTTTCCAGGAGTGACGGCATGGTGACAAACCCCCCGATGAGCTTCACTTCTGCTCTTCAGAAACTCAGAGGCTCCACCTAAACCTGCATCCTGCTTCCTCCACTGTGAAAATAAAATGCTTCAAAACTGCATCTATCGCCTCTAATGGTACCTGTATGAATTTTACAGCTTGGCATGTGCACTAATTTTGTTTTGCAGGACAAAGAAAGCTTTTCAATTTGCTCCCGTCTGTCTAAACTGGACTTGGGTGCATTAAGTATTCCAGCCTGACAGGATGAAGATTTAACTTTTCACTCATGTTTGCTGCTAGAAAAAATAAACAGATGACACATAACATAATATTACAATTACTTTGAGTATTTATAGCACGTTAATTCAACTCAACGGTAATTTATACAACATTTAATTGATTTTAAGGTTATTTTGTTATTAGTAAATGCCTTATTTATCTGATCTTCTTTGAAGATACTCGCCGTCGCGGATCCTGAGGTCCTCTATACTGGTACCATGTTCATATTAGTGTGAAAGACATTATTATGTGTGTTGGAATCAATATATTGGCTTTACTGTGATTTGAACAGTTTTATTATGTAAAACACTTAGACTTAGACTTAAAGTTTGATTTGATACTGTACTTCAACATCAACGTCTCCTTTTCTCGTTTGTTTTCTACAGATTTGTTTTCATCTCTTTACTTAGATGTCATCCATTTTCTCTTTTTCATTCTGCATCTCTCCCGCCTGAGCCAGTCATCGTTTTTCTCTGCACAGATATTAGCTAAATGGTTAACAATCATGTGGATGGATGGACAGCAGGACGTACAGATGCGGCACCAGCTGACGTCACAGCTATTTTTCTGTGTGCTGCTCCAGCAAAACAAATCAGACTCATGGGGGACACTGTGGGAGGATTCAGAAACACTTGAAGCCTGCAGGCTGCACATTCGTAAAACCTGAAATAGAAAACTGCCACATCTCATTTGTGTGATGTTTAATTGTTTTTATTTAAGGTGATAACCTGAAAGATATGTGAGCTCAGTGTTCATGGATATTTTGATGACGTTGTATTTCGGGGTTGTAATGATAGAACTAAGAAAAGCATTTCATTGTGTTACCAGGGAAGGTTCAATAAATGGAAATGTTTTCCAATCTGGTCCACCTGTTGACAGATATGAGAGGTTTGGTTTTAAGTGAGTTATATTTAAATGCAGGTGAGACTGAATAACTGAGCGTTGTTTATAAATTGCTTTCTGTGTATTTTGCATAAATCCGAACATATTTCTTTATTTATGGCCGCTTTAAATAAGCTAACCTTTTCTTCACCGTCACAGACATCACAAAGGATGAGAACGTTGGTTTGGATTACTTTTTACCCGAGGATAAATGGAATGAAATCAGATTTATTAGACAGACTCAGGTTCATAAAAAATGGGTTATAACTATTATTAAGGCTGAAACCTTCTCAAATGGCAGATTTTGGCTGGTAACACTTCCATTTAAATGTGTCATTTAAATGGAATTCATCACAAAACAGGTAGAAATGTTATTTTTTTAAGAAAACAACACTTGGCATTGATACTGTAATGTCTAAACTATTTTAAATACACATTATAAATCTACTATAGCAGGCTGGTACCACAGATGTAGGGTGCATGTTAATTGCAGTTTATCATATGACTTCCTTATTCAGATGGTTTGTCAGGATTATATCTGAAAAGTTGCCGTTATTTTTACATCAACCTCAAGTTGCCTGTTTTAAAATCTTAAAATTCACCCAACTGTTAAATACATTTTATTTATAATCCACTATTTAATAAGATGTCACATTTTATTGTTGCTGTGTTTTCCTGTATGATTCAGCTACATCTCCACGGATTATCAGACAATCTCTGGTAAGAAAAAGAAACGGGATCAGATGAGTCAAACCCACTACGTAAGTTTTTCTCTACTTTCATTAGAATGAAACTTCCGATAACCTCACCAAAGGCCTCTTTAGTTTTGACCCTGAGCTAGACCAGTGACGGAAGCAACCACCCGCTGACGTCTCTGGCTCCTGATGAATGCCCCCCTCCTGCGCTGTGAAAAATGCCAAGGTGTATAAAATGGGTGCAGGATTGAAGGAAAGGAGGAACACAGAAACAAAAAAGCGGGAGAACGCATCGAAGCAGCGCTGTGGACATTAAACAATTGTCCAGTTTCGGGAGTTTGAGCCAAAGATTCCAACTTTCTTCAGATCACATGTAAGATATTTTTTGTTTCCTTCACGTCTTGATGTCTGTTTTTGTTGTTCCAGAAAGCTTTAGGGTGGATTTGGTCTCGAGATGAACCAGTATTCATCATTAAATAAACCGCTCCTTGGGTTTAAACAGCAACTCTAACATTGGTTTATTGATCTAAAAGGAGACAGAACTAATAACAATTTTAATGCTCGCTAAGCCATATGCGTAATTACGCACCGGGCTTTCTTACTATTTATTCTGAATCCGTTGTTAAAAAGTTTGTCATTGATTAAAACTAGGAAGGAAACAGTTGTTTGTTTGATTTTTGTTTATTTATTTTGTTAGTACGATGGATGGACTCTAAAATAAAAGTTAAATAACTAAACTTGTGCACAATTTTCGGCTTGTTTTTAGAATTTTGTGTCCACCTTATTTGGAGTTACTAATTTTAGTACAGTTCCTGAAAAATCTCAACACTAAGTCTGGTTTTGTGACAGAAAGCGTACAGTGAAATATTCATCCCTCTGAGCGCTGCGCGCAATTACGCGCCAGAATCAGAGGATTTCCAGCATTTTCTGTCAAAACTCAACTTCAGATGGAAATGTGATCAAAGTCAGAAGTACAGTCGGTTTGCATGCTTCAAAATTAGAAATTTTCTTTTACTTTAAGCGTTTTAAAGATGATATTTCTGTCAGGTAAAGCACACAGAAAAAGATTAACCTGTCATTTCCATCTTCAGGTGTAAAGCGATGTTACAAAGGACCGGTCCCCATCTGCTTCTCCTAATAGCCCTGTGCAGTGTGTTATACTCCCGGACTCTGAGCCTGCCATACACATCCATGAGGTGAGGAGAAACTCACTAAAATATGGAAGAAATCCACTCTATGGTTAAAGATGTGGGTGAATTTGAGCAGGTTTGTCTCGAAATCAGTTTAATTTGTAGAATGCAATGACAACAAAAAGACATCAGTGACACTCTGACGACTTGCTGGATGCCCTTCAGAGAGAAAAACTGCTTTAAAAAAGTAGAAAAAAATCTATATCTTATTGTTCGAACCTGCAGGTTGTGTTTCAGAGGAGATTAAAGGTTTCAGGTCTCGCTGCAGCGCGTAATTGGCACACATCAGAGCTGCAGCGAGTCTCTTTGGATGAAATCCTTTCTTGCTTGTATCCATTAACTATATTTTAATGTGACCAAACTTGATGCAGACCGGCGAGACACGCAGATGGTTTGTTTACCAGCGGATACAGCAAACTCCTGGGACAGCTTTCAGCGCGGAGGTACCTGGAGTCTCTGATCGGGAAGCGGGTCAGGTAGGTGTCTTCAAGTCATCTTAAAGGGCGAATTTAAAGTCTGAGAGTCATATATTTACGGTAAAATAAATAAATGATTTGTTTTAAAGAGCTCTGTAGAAAGATTTGAAGTTTTGAAATTGAGAAATTCCTTGTGAAGATACAAGCCAAACCTGATATTTCTAGATGTTTCCATTTTAAAACCTGATTTCATTAGAAAGTAAGCTTTTAATGGCGATTCTGTTTTATATGTATAAAAAAGATATTCTTTTTTAAAGAAAGACTAACCCAAAAGGACATTCAAAGACTGTTGTGTGTCATTGCAGTGAAAAGCTTCACATTTACTTATTTTCTGTTTATGTGCTATAATATGTCATTCAGGGAACTGTTTGAAAATCCTTGGCTAAAAAAAATATAATAATATTTTCTTATTTGACAATTATATTTTTAGACAAACAAATTTTTTGCCCCATTTATCAGGACCAATTGGCATTTGCTATAAAAAACAAAACAATGAGCAGACCTGCTTGATGATCCATTTTGTAATTGGTCAAACATTTTTAAAGGTTAATTTATGCCATTAAAGCTCCAAACATGACTGTCATGCAGCCGGGGCAGTTATACACACACGCGCACACTCACACTAAAATGCCATTAATTACCCATACTGACTTTCCACTGAAATCTGCTGCCCTTTGGACGGCCGTGTCACTCTCATGTCTCCTCTGTCCAGTGACGAGCTGATGGACGAGCCAGTGAAGCGCCACTCAGACGCCATCTTCACAGACAACTACAGCCGCTTCCGCAAACAGATGGCGGTCAAGAAGTACCTGAACTCAGTTTTAACAGGAAAAAGAAGGTAGGACTCATAAGCGTTAAAAGAAAATCTTTTATTGCCTCACAGAAAGTAAATCTACTGGCTATAAAGAAGAAATGTCAGACATTAAACTGTACAACTCTCCCACAGTTTTGATTTATTTATTGGTTACAATTAATACGTTATAGAAGACCAACAGTTTTGCTGGTCATCGTCCAAAATTAATGATCAGTAACCAATGATGCAAGAAAAGGAAATGCCGGCTCTCCTAATCTTCCTCTACACACAGCCTAGAAGATCCTGGAACCAGCGAGCCTGAGGAGTCCAGGGACGAACCCAACGCCTTCCAGGAGAGCTACGACGACATCAATGTAGATCATCTCCTAAACAACTTTCAGCTGGTGGGTGTTTTTATGCAGACCTGCAAACTTCCCCCCAATCCACAACTCATCCGAACCCATTTAAAGCCTGATTCACAGAGTCTTCCCACTCAAAAGCATTTGCCCTCACTGAAAAGTAAACATATCAAAGCATGAAAAACTCATGATTTTAGATGAAATAATGAGGATGAACCAGAATATCTGGTTTTTAAAGGAAGCTTTATACAGGCACAATGGAGACTATGATTATAAGCTTTAAATAAACACATAAAATCCACTTGAATTTCTCTTTAATCTCACAAATGAATGATTTGCAGTTTGTATTAAACGGTAATGATCCTGATTTTCTGTTTTGCAGCCACTTTGAGGATCTGGCCTGCGCTCAAGTGAATACCTCAAGTCATCCTTGTGAAAATGCTCATTTCAAAAACAAACAAACAAACAAAAAAGAAGAAAAATCCAAAGGACATCAAAAAGTCAGTCAATGATAATGTGTTTTCCAATGTGGTTCTTAACCCATCCATCTCCTCGGTACATGTTTATACTGAATCACCACAGTATTTATACACTCAATGGCACTGAAGACTCTTTAGGACGCAACGAGCAACATGCGTGTCCCTGTGCTGTCTTAGTTGGACACCATCTAAGTCCAGTCGCACTGAATGAAAGCAGAAGTTGTCCCATTGACTCTGAATTAAATCATTTAACCTGTTGAATATCAGTGGGTCAGCATGTTTTTAAAAACTTGCCCTCACAGATTTTCACATATGGATGGATAAGCTGTTATTTCCAAAGTCCAACAGGGTTTCAAACTACAATGGAAAACAGATTTTCAGTGCAACACGAGACCGATTAGCTTCAGCCAAGCAAAAAGCATGGCTAGACTTTATTCAAACAGACAAAATCTTTGTTTCAATCAAGTGTTTTATCATGTGACGATGTCCCGTCCAATCAAATCATTTGACTCAGATGAACATTTTCCAAACATCTTTAGTGGATTTGCGTCACTTTCAAGTGTTCATCAAATAAATTTGCTTTGGATGTCTTGGTAGGTATCATCGAGTTTCTGTTAACTTTCAGCAAAGCAACTATTTTTAGTAATGTGTACAAGATATGAATCAATCAGTTTAAAATGGATCTGATAAACATCAAAAGTATGGCATCGCATTTTATTTGATTTCTCCTAAATGTCCATAAATATCATTATTTTCACTATTATAATAGAAAAGTTGCTCCATTGACCATTAAAGGAACATGGGAATTGTCATGTTTATGTTTCTTATCATGATCTGAGTGGAGAGTTGTGACTTCTGGGACATTTTGAATGGACACAAATGCATATAATCACTTTATACTCAACGTGTAGAGCAAAGACGTTAGAACTGTGCATAGATCTGCCTTTAGCGCATATAGTGATGTACACCGCTCAGTAAATAAAGATCTTGGTTTATTTTTCAAAGCTGAGTCGTCTTGTGTGGCTGGTTGTTTTGATGAAATGTTTTTCTTTGTTTGTTTGTTTACCGCTGAAGGTTTTCAGATTAAAGTGTCGTGAATATTTCATTGCTTTGTGTTTGGTTCTCCAAACTCACGCAGGTCGAAACACCCGTTAAAAGCAGCTTGAAAAGCCTCATTGCACTGTAAATTTGAGCATTATTGGAAATTTCTGGACGCTTATCAAACCCTTTGCGGTGTTATCTTTCATATTACTAAAACAACTCGACAATTCGACTTCAGCAGCAATCTGAGGGTTCAAACATATTTCTCTCCTCAGATCAACTCATCTGACCTTTCAAATGAACAAGTGGTGCACGTCACTCTGAAGATAACATGTTGACATGTACGAGTAAAGTGGCCTTTACGTGTCCTCTTTTCACATGGTTGTCATCTGACTGATATGTGGTGGCACTGATGTGGAAACACTGGAAGCACACTGAGTGCGTTTTGTGTTGCTTCAACCTCGCAGCGTTTCGAGAGGCCGCTTTTTCAAGCCCCTGGTTAGCGATCGCACCAGGAAGTGATTTGAGAAACGGCCCGTTGTTGTACAAGATAAATAAAGATAGCCCTATAGATGTGTTATACTATATTTATACTTCCTGTATGTGACTGGTTGAAGAAAACAATCATGTCTTCTGTGTTTTTGTTTAGAAGTACAGAAAACAACATGTTTAAGAGATGCAGATACAGTAAACTTAACCATGATGTGAGTTTACTGTATCTGCAAAAGAAAACTAACCAGCAACACAACAAACAGACTGCAGTGGCACGGAGAAGATAATAATTTCAGCACAACGGACAGCGACATTTTTTATTCTACATTACCTGAAAAGAACTGTTACATAATTATCCTTTTTGGGGTTTTTGATTCATAAGAGGATGCGTTAAACATCACCAGAGCGCTTTCTTTTCTGCTCATTGAGATCTGAAAATGACAGAGAGAATTTCAAATCACTGAAGGGAACTTGGTTGCATCTATGCTTAAGGTACGGTAACTTTATCGATACCAAAAGATACATTTGATTTACAGGAAAAGGAAAGACCACCTAGTATAAAAACGTTAATGCACAAATACAAAAAAAGAGGGTGCTCATCTTTATTGACACGTTGCCCATGTGAATGAAAATAGTTAGCAGATTTTATATGTGTATATTTGTCTGATTTATTTTATGTTTGCCAGTCAGAGCAGGTTAGCACTTAGAAAATATGATAAATGCAATAAAAACCTAAAGTTTATTTTGGTCAGTTAATAGGAAGAAATATTTATTGCATATACATATCACCAGTGTTTTGCAAGCCATGACCTGTCTGAGCACATTTGGATTTAATTCAGCACAAGGGTGAATATAATTGTTTGCTAAAAACATTAAACGAAAAAACATGAGGGTGACAGTAAGGGAAAGAGCTGCTTTATTGTTTTTTTGTTTAGTTGAATGACATACAAGTAAAGGGATCTAGTACAGAAAACCCAACAACGTCGATAAACAGTTTAATTTCACATCATCTGTCCCGACAACATTATCCCATCCAAATCTGCCCCCATCTTCCCAAAAAGCAAACCCTGGATTTCCAAAGAGCTCAAACAGATCATCAAAAAATAAAACTTTAGTGGCTCTGAATCAGAAAGGAAGGAAGTTCATGGGCGAGTGAAGTGGGTCACAAAAGTTTGGGTAACGAAAGTGACAGAGGGGAACCTTCACTCGACTTTGTGAAGACTGAAAATCATGGCTTCAGAATAAGAATCAGAATCAGAATTACTTTATTAATCCCCTAAGGGAAATTCATCTCGTTACAGAAGCACAAATTTCCAACCATAAAGAGCAGTAAGCAGATTAGAATAATAAATTAAACAAAATGTACAAACAATGTACAAGAATGTACAAAAGTATACACAATGTACACATACACATATATATATGTATATATATATATATATATATATGAAAATATACAAAAAAATAATCCATATAAAACAATACCCAGGTGTGCTGAGTTACCTAGCACTGCTGTGGTCCTGTCACACCTTTATATAGTAAGGAGCATGGTTTAACAGGGTTGTGGATTGTGTGAGGTGGCCATGTAGCATTTACAGAGTTCAACAATTTAATCTTGACAGGCAGGAATGACTGCTTGTGTCTCAGTGGTGAAACGTGGGAGTCGGACTGTTCTGCTAAAAGAACTCCTGTAACCGTCTATCAGGTTGTGGAGAGGATGTCCTCTCAGACACAGCTGTCAGAGAGTCCAGTTCTTCTCCCACAACCTGTCCGGCCTTCTTGATGATCTTGTTGAGTCTGTTTGTGCCCCTCACCTTTAAACTGCTGCCCCAGCAGACAACAGCATGCATGATGGCGCTGGCCACCACAGACCCATAGAAAATCCTCGGCATTGCTTTACAGATTTTGAAGGACCTCAGCTTCCTCAGAAAATAGAGACAACTTTGGCCCTTTTTGTAGATAGTGTCCACATTTTTGCTCCAGTCCAGTTTCCTATCCAAGGACACCCCTAAGTACTTTTACTCCTCAACCACCTCCATGCTGGCTCCTCTGATGTTGATAGGGGTCACCGGGTCCTTGTTCCTCCTCAGGTCCACACCAGTTCTTTTGTCTTTGTCACATTGAGCAGTAGGTGGTTCTGCTTGGTCCATGTCCTTCAGTGAACACTGCTGCCGCCAACCCCTGAATCAATGAGTATCAGCCCCACATGCTTTCCTAATAACACCAGCACCACCCAGCTGCAGGAGATAAAAACCTGATAACACTGCAAACATCTTCAGCAGTCAGGATGTGATGAGAGCGACTCAGCTGGAGCTCATCACGTCAGACCGTCTTCCAGGGCTTCCAGGGCTTCCAGTGCTTTCAGTTTGCCACTAATGGAATGTTATCCCAAAAAGAAGACAACCAGGGTTCCTAATGAAGTTCTGCCCTTGGCTCTCACCACAAGAAAGCAATGGAGAGTGTCACAAACCAGCTAATTAGAGCTATGAACTCCAGTGGAACCAGCTACACTCAGCTTGCTTAGCCTGGCAAAGGCATGGATGATGTAAAAACATTTAAGATATATACAGTATATATATACATATATATATATATGGTTCATCAGGTGGTTAATGCAGTGGTTGGTGCTGTTGCATTACAGTAAGAAGCTCCATGTGTCTCCTGGTTTTTGAACCAATGTGTGACAAGGCCCTGTATAAATGGGGGATGTATGCTCTCCTGAGTGTTTTTTCTTAAGGTGCTGCAATCTCTTCTTACATGCATATAGGTTAATATGCACATCTCGAGCTGTCTCTCTGTGGCTTACCTGAAATGAACTGGACACCTGTCCAGGATGTGCTCAAACCTCTATTACTAAATAATCGGACCTTATAGGAGTTAATTGCTCACCTAGAATATCATCCTCTGCAAGGCAGCACTCCAATGACTCAATGGAAATAATATAAATAGAAAATGTGCATGTTTTTGTATTTTTTGTAATATTACATTTATACATGTTCCTGATGTCAGGCAGATCTACGTAACATTTGCATGAACAGTATTGTATGAGAAGGTATGAAATCAAAGAAAGTAACAGAAGACTGTAAAAATATTGTTAAATCTCACCATGGATGACCTCCCTGCACCATGATTCCCTTTTTCTTTCCTGTAGATTTACATTAGAGAAACCGTATCAGTAAAACTACAGCAATTGATGCACCATGCACTGTTTTTATTTAGGTTGAATTCTTAAAATGTTCACCTAAATGCCCACAGGATCCTTTACAAAAAATATAATCCACGTGGTTTCTGAAGTACATGAAGGTAAAATTCCCTTCAAATCAAATATTTTCTCTAGCAGAAGCTTGACATTTGTCAAAAAGAACAGAAATGATTCATGGAAACATTTGTCCTGCTGCATACTGTAATACAGCATAGCTGGGAACTCGTCGTGTTTTTTTTTTGCTCAGATCTTGATTCACTTCTCGTTTCATTCATGGTTTGCCCAAGGCGCTCAAGTGACAGCCTCGTTTCACGACTTACAGTTTAGCTCTGCTAACATACCACCAACTGACCTGTGCAAGTCACTGCACATCAAAATCACAGCCCAAAAGCTGCAGCTCGCACGGTCCGGATGTTGTCTCATCACACGCCAACCCCCGCTTACCCTGTCCTCTGGCGGGAAGGAGCTAAAAGAAGAAAAAGGCTGAACTTTAAAGGGAAAAAAACACGCAAAGATAATAACAGGCAGGGTGGGCGAAGAAGAAAATGTTGAGTGTTAAAATATGGATTTCACAAAACATCAACATTCCTCATCAGAGCGATTCAGCTGCAAACCTGCAGGTTGTTTTGAGTCGTTATGGTGCAAAAGTTTATTCCCACACACACACACACACACACACACAGATGTGACACCCTGCTAATGACTTTTACAACAAGCAGCAGGTCTGATTGTGTCCGGGATGTGTCTCTGTGCAGCCGCCGATCAATAAATCTGCCAGATAAATGATCCTGAGTTGCAGAAAGGCCACAGCACAGATTAATCAGCAGCCAGCACAGTTCCATCAGCAGCTCTGACGTTTTACAACATCGTCCATTTAATGCCATCATCATGTCATTTTCTTACATGTTACCAGTACAGCTACAGCTCCCTTCTCTTTTATATTAGCATGTCAGACGTATGACTTTCAGCCCTTCTTCTATCCATACGAGAGGTTTCTTTCACCTGCCTTCATGCTTCCTGACAGCAAAGCGGGTTTTCTCTTTTGCAGATATGAAAAGACTAAATCTGTCCACAGTCAGAGGTTGGAGGAATGGTGTTGGTGTTTTTCTGGTGCATTTAGATCCATACGGGATGTTTTCACAGATTACTTTCTACTCAGCGCCTACAGTATAACATCTCAATAATAAATGTACTTGGTACTTTAAATTAAGCCATGCAGATTCAATTCAAACTCAATATACAACATTTTGCACAAAAACCTGAATGTTTTTGGATAATCTAAGTAAAAAGTCATGTGTTTTAGATAAAATTATATATTTTTCTTTGTCCGTGTCTACCAACTGGTTATTATTTAGACCAGGGGTGCCTGAGTTCAGTCATCAAGATCTGCAGCTTTTAGATACATCCAACGCATCAAATGACTGGCTTGTTATCAGGCCTCTGCAGGGCTGGATGACGTGCAAATTTCATTCAGATCTGTTACATAAAGGATGCATCTAAAAGTTGCAGGATGGGAGATCTCAACCCTGATTTAGACAAAACTAGTAGTAGCTCTCGTTACTTCCTCTGTGATGGACTACATATTTTCCCATTTAAAGGAGAGATCCGTAGTTAAACGTGGAAATAATTATTCTAATTCACCTATTCAGTATAATTACAAGGAATCTAGCTTTTCATATATTTTTTTTTAATTTACCATCTCTCTTAAGTATTTCTGGAAGAAAAAATTACTTATATAAAATGTTCTCGTCAAGTTAATTATTTCTGCAGCCTGCTGAACATCAAAGAAATGACAAAATCCTCAAAGCAAACAAGGAGTGGATGTATATAACTCAAACACTAAATGCACAACCTGCAGTGGTGCATTGTGCAACAACTGCACACTTTTTGAACTCAGTCACACAAACTATTCTCATAAAACTGAATGAAAGTATGTACATGAGTCATGGCCATAAAAATACACACAACTGAGCAATAAGGGACAATGCTGGAACAAATGTGTTACCCTGTATGTCTAAACAATGCTATTTACAGATCCATCTAAACACGCAATCACTGATTCAAGTCAACAGTTAAAGGGAAATTGCAGATATCCTTGGAGGGATTCTTTAAAGGTTGGTCCCTGACTGTTTTAAACGGATGGTTTTTTTTCATGGCTCCAGGACAGATGAAGAAATTTGCAGAGATGTTATCACGCAGAAGCTAACAAACCAGTGCCACTTGAATTTCTGAAGGCATTTTAATAAAGGAGGATCTCACAGAGGCAGCTCCAAATCAACATTTTAAAGAGTAAAGCTGAGGTGGTTTGTGCAGGTTTGGCGAGTTAAGCATAGGACTATAGAAAGAAGAAGATAATAAGAATGTTGTTAAGCCAGTGATTCTCTATGCATCTTAGTCCAGTGGGTTGCAGGGAAGCTGGAGCCTTTTGCAGCAGTCAGCAGGGAAGAGGCGGGTTTGTTGCAATCATAACGAGTTTCAATTAAAAGCCAGTTGTGACCGTTTACATTCCAGTAAAAGACAATACATAAAATAAATCAGATTGAATAAAAGACTCCCTGACCCTATTGGTTTAGTTTCAGCTGCATACTCTCAGTAGACATTACTACTGTGCATTTGGGTTAGGCTTTTAATTAGAGCATTAAATTAAATTAAAACATTTATAAAAATCCTGTAATAATCTCTCCCTAAAAGGACTAACGTGCTCAGCACAACTGAACAACGTGGCCTTGTATGTAAAACAGAAAGAACAGTGAAGGAAAGCAGGCCACAGCAGATTATCATCTCATCAAACCTTGTTTCTTACCTTGTTTTTTTACTATAATAAAATAAACTACAGAAAATATTAAGTTACTTTGATTTTGATAAAATCATTCAAAGCTGCAGCATTGCAGTTTCAGGCAAAGCAAGAAAAATGCATCATTTTATTGATCCTGGCATCTTTTTGGAGGGAATTTTTAAGACTGAACACCCAGCACCGAGCTTTTTGTCTCACTTTCCCTGGATTGATGCCATTCCCATGTCTCAGTGTGTGAATAAGGCTTTTATATCGATTTACTTAGATCTTACAAAGATCTTCGTCTACTTTTCCTCACATAGGTGATTCTTTTTAAACAAAAATATTGAAATCAGACTAGTTTTATTGTATTTGTGAGAAAAAGTAAAAATGTGTTTAATCATTTTTAATTTTTTCCTATTTTTGTCTTCTGTGTGATGCTGCTCTCATTTAGATCATGAGGAAATTAGATTTTCAGCAGCTCATTTAAAAAGACTTCTCAATATAAAAAAAACAATAAAAAGACACTATATGTTCTATGGTTAACATAAAAAGATTGCACAGTAAAAATAAAACATTTGAACCTAACTTGAGCAAACACTGGAGAAAGAAGTGATGCTGCCCTCTAGTGCTCCAGATATTCACACATCCATTTTCTCCAGCTGAACAGAAACAACTCGCCCTCAGGTCCAGGTTAGAAGTACGGTACGGTTTGGGACTGAGGGGGGAAGCCGGACCACCGGGAAAGAACCAGGAAGCATCTTCCTGTGAGGTGGCAGTATCTACCACCACACCGCCTTCCAGCCTGGGCTGACAACCTGCTGGTCTTTCAAAACGTTTCCAGAAACTCTTAACTTTAATCTGCAGCAGTTTCTATATTTGGTACCAAAGCTCTACAATAACATCGCTTGCATGCAGGATCGTATTGCACTGAAAGTCAAATGGACCGCTCCAACCATCTCTGTGGCTTACAGACCCAAAGCACTTAGAAAGTACACTATGAGGCAGATGCAGGACACAATCCTTTTTCTTATCAGCTGTTGATTAGATGCAGTATCGTTCCACTTGGGTAAAGCTAAAACTGGGCCAGTCTTTCAGCACTTGTACTCTTTGTTTCTGCACGTGAGAATAAATGATCCAAAAG
The DNA here is from genome assembly GCA_037177335.1 of Kiunga ballochi. Taxonomy (NCBI): domain Eukaryota; kingdom Metazoa; phylum Chordata; class Actinopteri; order Atheriniformes; family Pseudomugilidae; genus Kiunga; species Kiunga ballochi. The sequence continues at coordinate 19,313,295 of JBAMIG010000017.1, read as the reverse complement.
AGCCAAATGTTTGTGCACCACATGCTAGCTGTGATGCATCTGTATTTACACCTTTCTTTCCTTTTATCCACTGTGTGCATGTTCTTTTGCTGATGTGTTACTCTGAATGGATGTTCCAGTGTGATTAGAAAACACCACGTTGCATCTAAAGCAATGTCATGAGTATTTATTCTTGTTAGATTGCAGGAACAATGCAACTACAAGGAGTTTTAAATGACTTAGCATTTAACATCTTTCTGTTATCATACCTAAATGATGCAAGCTCAGGTTCTGTTGTCTCTGGACATACAGGAAGTATTCACGTCTCCTTGTTTAAAAAAAAAAAAAAAAAAAGGAAACAGAAATGTGAAGAAAAACCACAAAAGACAAGAGGTTTTATGGAAAAGTCTATTTACATATACACATGTACAAATCCAGTAAGTATGCAGACCTCCTGAGTTAAACATTTATTTAAAAATATATATTTAAAAAAAATCTAAAAGTAACTTTTAAACATTAAAAAAAAACAAAACTGTATAAAGCACATCAGTCTCTTTTTGGAGTCCTTAGAGGTTTGTGTTGCTCACAGGCAACAATGTTTTAGCCTGTTAACACTTACTGGCTGCTCAGCAGTTCCAGAAGTGCTTCCCATTTGATCACGCTGTGTGTGTGTGTATTAAAAGTTTCTTCTCTCTTTACAATTTATATCAAAAGCTGTGTGAAAGCTGCCGAAAGGCGAGACATGCAGCTGCAGCCCAAACCCAACCAAAAAATAAAAAAATCCACGTCCATCACAACCGTCTGACGCTCCTCTTGCTGCGAGCACTTCCTGGTATGATGGAGGGCGTCTTGGAATACGAGCTAATGGAACGAGGCTGCACGGTTCTGCAGGGGGCTGAGCCGTGAAAAGGCTCTTGACAGCCGGTACAGAAGTCAAAGAGACAACTGGGGCGACTGCATGTGGCTCTCTGAACCTCGGGTAGATGAGTCGCCGGTGAGCCGCAGCGTTTGCAGCGACGCAGAGACTGGTGCTTCTTCAGACTTCTAGCGGCCTGGACATGGAAACAGAAGAGCAAACTCATTTAAGCAAGCAGGTTTAATAGCTGAAATTAATTACTTGCTTCTGAGTTCTGCTGGTTTTAAAGCTTTAGATCTACAGTTAAGAATCAACGGTAATGCCACTCACCTGCATGTATTCAGTAAAACGCGTGCACAGAGCGTTGGGTAAGCTGCCTTTCTGAGAGGCTGCAGTCCGTCTGTTGATCCCACCGCTTTGTGCAGAGCTTGAGGTAGCCAGACTCTGCACGCAGGAAAACACCACTCTGGACTCAGCAAAATCTCGTGTCAAACCACAAGCTCTCCGTCTCAAAGAGTTCCTCGACTCCTGGAAGAGTTCAAAGTCATCATGTTAGAACCAGAAGCAATGCAACTGAGAGCCACACATGCACGATAACTACAGAAAACCTGCTGACTATAATGCTCATGTTTCCATGTTTGCAATCTAATTTCCCCTTTAGGGGATTAATATGGTTTATTTTATCCATCACAGTTCATTGCAAGGTCTGTTTGCTCACCCTGAGTGCTTCCTCGGCTTGCTGACACCTACTCCAAGCGGCTTCATCCTCACGGATGATGTCCCTCCACGTCCTGCTTACTTTCTTACAACTGTGAAGAGACACATGTGAACACATGAATGCACAGCAGACCAAACCATGAAGATAAAGCAGACTTTCTAAGCTTCCATTCAGATTAACACACTTCCACACCAAAGCCTAGTGACCACAGCTTTCACAGCCGTACACATATTAGGTACCAAAAGCAGTTATCTCTCATCTAGCCTGAATTTCCTGCTCGTTTTCTTATCAGCTGTTGATTACAATCAACTTGCACCCTTTGGACAGACTTGTTGGTCAACCCTTTCTCTGGATATTGAATAAGCATTAACTCACCTAATGAGGTCCATGTCATGCAGAAGGGAGAGGATCTTTATTAGGACCCTTTTCATATTCCTGGACAGCAGAGATGCAAATATATCTACGTACTCCAGGGCCATCTGACGTCCAATCACACGATCCAAAGGAAGAGCCTCTGCTACCTTTGAGACAATGCTCAAGTCATACCTAAAAGAAAATCATCATGGGAAATAGATTAACATCCTTCAACAATATTTTTATGTGTCTTTTTAAATGTACTAAGCTGTAATGAAAATAAATCTCCTCTTACTGCTTAGTCTCCTTGTAGCTCTTTGCCAGTTCCTTGCACACAGTCTGCTGGAAGTTGACAATGGGCAGATTACAGCTATAAGCAGCGGACGGGGTGGATGATAAGGCCACTGTCCTCTTTTCCACAGGAGTATGAAATGACAAAGACACTGGATGGCCAGATCTAGTCCTTCCTCGACACTTAGAAGGGGTTAAAACAACCTTTTCTTTTGATCTTAAAGCAGAAGATGACAGCACTGCTGTGGATTTCCACAGGACTTGCTCAATGTCTTCATTAACAGTGTGATCATCAATCTGGCTGTTATGCAATGATAAATAGCCACTATCCTCAAAAACCTCATCCAGGATGCCTTCATGATCCTTGCTGGAGCTATTTTCCTTGTTGTGAACTGTTTTAGTGTTGTTCCTGGTAGGGAACAACACCCTGGTGGATCCTGCAGGAGGTTTGATGGGGGTGGGCTCTTTCACCGGGGACGTTTTCAGGTGAAGCTCCTTGGAGCTTTTCTCCTTTGCCTGGTCCATAGCAGCCTCGTACAAATGACATTTCATGGTGACTGTTTTTCAGTCAAACATACACAGTGAGAAGTATTTCTGCAGGAAAAGACGGAAAAGAAGGAGTTAGGTTCGGTTTTATTTACCGAATGTGACCGAAATCAACCACGCAGCACTACTTAGTGAAAGCTAGCTAAGCTAGACTTGCCATAAAAGTTTACACAAAGTGTAGATAAACTGCAGAAAAAGTATGTTTTGTAACCACGTGTAGTCAATAAACACGATGAGCTTGTGGTTAAAGTCATAGATTTAATTTTTTAAAGACTTATTTGATTTTGGCGCGAGGCGGATTTGGCGGAAAGACAATGATGTCGCGAGGACACATTCATCCATCCGTCACACATAAATATATTATTTAAAAAAAATAATTCAAGTTGTATTGCACATTATTATGTACATTGTTGTATTGACATGCTCAAAACACAAATACCAGTCTGTATTTAAAATTAGCACAATGTACGGTATGTCGGTAACTAAGTAGCGAAAATAAGCTTTCCAGACATACTAAGTCTGCACAACGTAAAGCCTTAATTTACCAAGTTATGCTAACATTAATAGATTTCTGCAAATGGGTGGACGACAGAAATAAACCCAAATCGCTACGTTTGCTGACAAAATAGAATAATAACGGGCGGAATTAAATGTCTGTTAGATATTGATAAGCCAAACGACTCCTACCTTAGATTTGTAAAATTGTTAGTTGGGAAAAACTCAGATAAAAAATTTCCTTCCTTACAGCCGCGATGCTAGCTTTCGGCAGGCCCTTACTGCTGCAAAATTAAATACTCTACAACTGAAAGTCCGCCAGTAGCGGAATCTTATTTGAAATCCGTGCACAAAAGGCGCAAACCAATCAAAGCAAAGTACATGTTTGCCCCTTTAAAGCATCAACCAATAGAAGTTGACTTCAGCTATGGTGACGTCACCTGCGACTGACGTGGTCCCACAAGTTTGTCAGTCGACCAGAAACAAGTTGAAGTGAAAAATGGCCCCATGATTTATATTTTAACACGTAACTTTTCTTCGTTATTCAAAATTATCTCTATATTTTTCACAGATAACTTTGTTGTATCACTGAGAATTTTAATCTAAGTTGAAATTTGGCCCACAAATATATTCAAAAGTTATTTTAAGCTTCCACCAACAATGTGATTTTTTTGTTCAAAGATATTTTTAAATGAATAGTGATATTTTTATTACTCATTATAAAATTATATTTATGTAATATATTTTTGTACGTAATATTTCAATGAATATTTTTTAAAGAAAATCATAATAGACATGAATATTCCCACAGCTTTAAATAAAAGAATTTTTCTTTATATGAAAAAGATTTATATTTATTTCAACATCTCTTAGAATACATTTTTAATAATAACAGATTTTATAGTACCTGAACACAGATATACTATTAATATATAGGCATATTAGAGATGACAGAAATATCATTGTCATAAATAAAATCATATTTCACTGGTAATCCCACAAGAGTTAGTTGCCAAATATGAAGACTGTGGGGAGGATCAATTCTCGGTTATCCTGGAGCTTTGTTAAAAACATAAAGGAAAAGGTTAACTAGAATGGCCATTTCTGTAGCAGTTCACACCCTTGCCTGGAATGTGTGAAAAGTCTCTTTCACTGAAACCAAACTACTGAGGAAGTTTTTGGGGGGATGGATTTAGGAAATGCCACATCTCTGTTGTTTTAATAGATTTTTTTCCACTTACAGTCAAAAAAACACTTAAACTTAAGATGTCATGACTATTTTGTTAAAAAATAATACAGTGAATGTGAGAAAATGTAGGACAAATAATGTGGAACAGCACAGTAAAGTCAATGCTTGTTGAGCAACTTTGCATACTTAAGTACCTTTATGCTAATTTAATGAGGATCCATACCATCTAATCTGTCTTCACTTCAAATGTAAATTTAAAGTCTACACAGACATTTTGTTTGCAGACAGGAAAGTAAATTCCATGGGAATTACAAAAAGATTCATTGTACTTAATGTGCATGGATGTAAACTTAGTTTAAGGCAAATGGTGATAGTATGTAAATGTGTGCATGTATCTGTGGTAACATAGGCCTGGAGTCTTCCATGTAAAGATGAGGTAGTTCCCAGGTGTTCAGGCACTTTTAATGGTTACAGCTGGGAACGGAAGGTTTTTATTAGGATAAGAGGTGACTTTGTGTGCTTTTAAACTGGATTTAAAATACCTGACACTGACCTGATACTCACCTTTTCAAGCACTAAGGCTTGTGAGTCGCTACAATGAAGCAAATTAAAGGGCTTTTAAGCTGGATTTAAAACACCTGACACTTTCTGCATACCTGCAGCGTTCTGTGTGTCTCTTCCTCCTGTGAGGATGAGGAACAACTCTAGGCTGCCTTCACATCTTCCACGTTAACAATGACTGACTCTCA
>JBAMIG010000017.1:19289738-19302116 GCA_037177335.1 Kiunga ballochi | reverse complement strand
CAATACTTGGTTGGGCCTCCTTTTGCATGAAGTACTGCATCAATGCGGCATGGCTTTTTCATAATATTCTAATTTCCAGAGATGCACAATCCAGCAAGATTTCCATGCATCATTGTCCAATGCAGTTGTTTAAAATCAATAAATGTAATTAGATTAAAGTGTGCTGGAATATGAATACATGGGAAAATGTTGAGTTGTGGCTCTGTTAGGACCGAATTGAATACCCCTGCTCTTATGGTGCTTGTTTTGGCTTATTAAATTGTTCAATATTAAATCCATCTAAGTAACGAACTCAAAGAACTCTATTACCCACAATCCTTAGAGGAAGATAAATCGGGCGCCGATTCGTCGTTTTCGTTCACCGAACGTCAGATGTTCTCAGAAGCGCATCCTGCCTCCAGTGCTACCGCTAGCCAGCTAATAAAGGAGTAGCAAGCAAGTCATTTTTTACGGCATAAATTACGTTTTCTTATCTAAAAAGTATGCTATTTCTTCGAAAACCTTATTCGACAAAATGTATTTTTGTTTTTTCCCGCGACATCTCGTTTCCAGGAAGACAAAATTGAATGAGACGTTTGTAACCGAGCGGGTTTAACGAGTCGGTTCGTTCCGACAGCGAGGAGGCTCCTTGGTGCCTCCGCGGCTGCTGCGGCTCCGTCAGCCCCGGATTTGGACAAAGCCATTCAGATGCTGGACAGCAGAACATCTATTCGGAGCTGCGGAGCTTTTACGCAGAGTTTTGACATGAAATTATCAAGGTGATCCCCGCTCGTGAAAGTGACGGCATCTGGAGGGGAAGGTTTATTTTCGGAGGAGTTGGGATCTCGCTGCGAGGGAAGGAGGAGAGACCCGCAGAGAAGAAGGGACGTAGCGAGCTGGAATCCGGATGCCAGTAATGGCAAACGAGCCGATCATCCTAAACGTTTATGACATGGTGAGTAAATGAAAACTTTGTTTTTATTTTACTATTAAGGATGGAGAAAATATTGTAAATATTTGTTTTGTTTTAAAATAAATGTTTCACCTCCTTGTTGTTTTCCTTCATGTTTGAAACAAGGAAACATGCAACTATAGAAGCTTTTTGCTGTTTAGATAAAAAATACATATATAATTGAATGTTTTATTGCTCCCATATGTGAAGTAATGTGAGAAACTATTTAATCCGGACGCATTACTCCCAATAATTTCCATTTTAGGAGTAAAATGGTCCAAATTAGGCTTAATAATCTGTTCATACACTTCTAAGTGGAGTAAACACACCGAAACTTGACAGTTTTAAGACCTAAGCAGGAAAAAGGATCATAAATACTTGAAATGGTAGCTTCACATTTTTAAACAAAGAAAAGTCCAGTTGTGTCTTTTTATTGGAGGATGAGACAGGTTGAGATGGAGTGACTGGGTGAGTCAGTGAGTTTGGGTCTACTAAGTGATGTGAAGATGAATCATTGATTGATATGGATCCTCTGGAGGACACATTGCTGGATATTAAGCTGACTGTTGTTTTTCACTTGTTTCTTGTCCCATGTTCAGCAATGTGTGTACTCCTTAAGAGCCTGTAGTCTTTAGGTGCTGTCACATGTCAAATACTTTTTTAAATGTAGTCTCAAACTTGCATAAATTTACATAAAATAAAGTGAATAAATTTAAACGGAGACATGGTGATGCACCTTCCATGTTTCTTTTCCCACTGGGCAACTTTTCCTCCTTATTTTCTCTTTAGTTAATACTCCATTAGCCAGTCACCTTTTTACTTTTAATCCTTCATTTCCTCCTCCTGTCCTTGTAATTTATTTTTTTACCCCCTTCCTTTCATTTCTCTCTCCCTCCTCTTTCACTTCCTCTTGTTTTTTCACTTGACTGACCAACCACAATGGTTTCTTCTCTGTTTGGCTTTTATCTGTCCCCTCTTACTAATTTGTGTGATTGGCTGCAGGAACCTTTGTTGTACTTTTGATATGCAAAATCTTTCTGTAACTGCGAGTTGTGGTTGATACTATGCACGGCGGTTCTTTTAAGCATTTACTTTGGTCATATTCAGTGTAGTAACCGTGGTGGCTGTATATACAGTTTCACTGTTAGACCAGACAGAATCAGTCTGCATCTGGGTTGCCTTTTTGTTAATGGTGTTCATATTGCAAGACACCAGAGTAGTAATGATATGGATCTACACTGAGAAATACTTAATGTAGACATGGATGTTTCATGTTATGAATCAGTTACCTGTATAACACACTGTATAACAGGCCATCAATTTGATCCATGGGTCAGAGCAAACATCTTTAATGCCTAATTTTTTTCAATATTAGTAGCTTTTTTTTCATCCTATAATGCATGCAAATGTGTTTTGATGTGTAATAAAGCGAGTAAAGTGTCGAAAGGTTCGGGGCATTTTCCCAAATTAGTGAATTTTCTGATTCATGTGGATGCAGATCAGGTCCGACCATTTACTGCATCTTCTTCTGAGCACTTGTCTTTATATGTATGCTGTTTTGCTTTCAGCTGATTTTGAGTGGCGAGTGATCAGAAAACTTCTTAATTTGGGCTTTTAGAGCATTATAGCTTACTATAATGAGGATAAATCAATATGAATGTTACAGGCTTGTGCATTCATTAGTACCTGAGGAAGAAGATGGTGTTTATTCTCTATGCAGGTCAAATGAAACCCCCTCTACCTAAACTTTATTAAAAACTGATGTTTTAACATTATTCTTGAATAAAAAAAACACTCCTTTATAGAGTTGATTGGTAACAGATTCTACTCAAAGAATGCATCTAATGATATGCAGATGATATTTCATACTATCCAAATAGAGGAGGCTGGACACAGTGTAAATGTTTGCTTTCATGTGTGCCAGAAGTCATGGAGTCGGACAAGAAAATGTCTTCATTACAAGTCTTCACCAGGCCAGGTGCGTGTTACACAGGTATTGATTCAGCCATGTGAGAAGCACCTGATTGGCTGCTCGTTTCCTGGTAAAAGGCCTTTCCTGCTCTCTGATAAAGTCAGATGAGGAGCATTTCTTCTGTCATTTACTTGCATAATGTGTATATTTTCTGGGCCCTTGCAGATGTGGCTTCTCAGGGAAAATTGGAGTGTTATGACTGAAAGCTGAGGGCAGTGTTGAGCTGTGATGCATTATGCAGACGGCAAACCTGATGAGTAAATGTTCCGCTTAGTGGTGGGAAGGCTAGCTAGCTGTTTGCTGCTCCGCCAGGCACAACTTTTATGTTCCTGCCTCTCTGCAGCTGTGTTGCTGTCATTTAATTATATAGAAAAATAATTGTTTTTTGAACAAATTAATATCAGAATAGACTCGTCTATTTCTGTATGTAAAAGGAGGAGAGTTAGGGACCTAAACGTGCATTGCAGAAGCATTAATCTTGCATTGTATGTGTGCTGTGAGCTGTAATCAGCCAGTAAAAATCTGTTTGATATTGATTCTTATTTGTGTGGGTTCATAACAGCCATGTACGGATTATGAATGCTATCACTTTGCTGCAACTTTGCGCTGCATCCCAGAAGTTTGAAAGAAGTTGTAAAGTGCAGTTTTGCAGTCTTGGAAAGATTTCCCAGAAATTTACATAATGTCACTAAATAAGTCTGAAAGTCAAAGTTTTATGATTGTAAAGTGTGTCTAATGTAATGTTACCGCATGAGGTGCATCAACTTAAACTGTTTTTATCTCACAAACGTGATGAATGATGAGATGCAATCAAGTTTGATCAGGAAGTGTAAAAGAGCTGTGAGGCACATTTTAACCAAAAGCACCAGGAACTTCTACATACAAGGCAGAGGACTTCTCCTCTTATATAACTCACAAGTAATGAAACAAGGAAGTGTAATTTAGCTGCATTTTTTCTCTTATCTTAGAAATGAACAGTCGCACCGTTTGTTGCTGTTCATATATTTGAAGGAGATTAAACATAGGATTATTCTTCCAATTAGAAATACTCTAAAGACTTCCCATCTTAAAAATCCCTGCTGTTGAATATTAAAAGTATCGCATCGCTATTACTATTACATTTCTTTTTGTCACTATGATGATAATAATATAATATTAGATGTTGCAGCAACATTTAGCATGAGTTGCTCTGCTTTGCTGACTGGTGTCAGGGTTACATTTCCTGTTCATTGTGAAGATGAGCTCGACACTCGGGTGTCTGTGGGCTTTAAACGGCTTAAAGAAGGAAGACTGTGCAGCTATCTGTTGCTTTTCCTGTCTAGCTAGTTGCATGTCTGAGCACTCAGCAGTTCACAGATGAGAGAAACATTTCAAAGCCAGTAGAGGGACTAGCCGGAGGAGGTCGTTCATACATGACACCTACAGAGAATAGCAATAGTCAAAAGAAGATTTTTATTACTATTATTATTATTCGTGTGTAGGAAGCTCTGGTTCCTGTGAGGTGATGATGCAGTGCTCTGACAGTCTGAACAGAGCCTTGTTTTATATGCAGTGTGACTGAGAGGATGATCCGTTCATGGCTTATGTCACCAGAAGATCCTTTCTGCTGACCTGATGACATTAACATGATCAGTTGCAGGAGCACCGAGAGCCATCATGGCGCTCTGCCTACCTTGGTGTGTGTAAGATCTTGACTATCTACATAACAAGACTGAGGATCGATAAGTGTCACATGACTTTCAGGAATGCATGTAGACATGAGAATAGTCCCCACCCTTTCTTCTTTCACTATTCTCTTTCCTTCAAGTCCTCGCCGTCTTGCTTCTACCTCTAAGTGGATTTCCTGGCCAGCTCTGAGTGCTTTAGTACGGCGGCCTAATGAGAGAGCATTATCTCTACACCACCTGCCTGCCAGCCAGCAGCTCGTGCTGCGTTATCAGTGAGGAAACGTGCTAGGATGTAGGGTTTAACAGTGTAATGTAACAGAGCAGGTTGTGTTTCTGTGTTGGCTGCCGTGTCAGACGTGTATGAGTCATGACTCTTTTCTTTTTATACCGTCTGCTGGACGAGGTGAAGTGCTTCTGTTACTGCTGTGTAGCAGTTCAAGCTAGCGCACTATAAACTGTACAAAACTACAGGGGTTATTTAGGAATGTAGCCCAGTGCGATAGTTGCTTTTCATCCGGGAGTTTTTAAATAAATAAAAGAATCGGAATATTTTTCTTTACCTTAAGTTGAGCTAGTTTATTGTAAGATCTCACAAAACCCCCTCCACACTCCCCGCCATGTTACTAAAGTAGGCCAGAGGAGGAAAACCACACTGCGTCGGATTTTTTTTCTACATGCAGGCAAGGGGAAGGTTTAGAGGGGTTTTAGGTGGGTTTTTAGTCTGCATTTTTTGCCACTTGCCACCAAACCCGGCTTGTAAATGACAGTTTATGCTGTACATATAATGCAACAGAGTAAAATGACCCTTTCCTCCAACCCCAGACATAGACCCACGTGCACACACAGCACGTTTTAAAGCTGTGACATGGTAGGTGAAGAAGAGGAGCAAACACTACTCCAGAGAGAAGACCAGGAAAGACTTTATAATGTCGTCTTCTAGTCCTCCAGGCCCGGGAATCCTCATGATGGCGTCCCTATTGGTAGATCAGAAATGATTCCCTATGAGGACGCACTGGAGATGAGAACAAAATATAAGACTAAAAACAGCAACAACAAAAAATATATATATGTAAAAGAGTTAAATGAGACTTTTTAAGGCCAAACGTTTTGTATTTGATACATAGTCTTTGTGACATTTTGCATCACTTTATGGTAGAAACCCCGTCGTTCACCATATCATACTGGTTTCCTGCACCCCGGTGAGTGTAATGGCACTCATACCAACCCCACCTTATACAACTCCACATGGAAACAAAGCATTTCCATTAGGATTTGTTGAACCGTGTAGATACTTTGGCCATACCTAGCGTGTCAAGTTGTCAGGGTACGCTGGTGTCCACTGATTGGCCTGAATGAGTGATGTCACTACACAGCACCTCCAGACTGTGGTTTTAAAGACCACCAGAAAATGTGTTCAGATTATTCATGAGTCTTTTTTTCACGTGAATAACTCTAATCCGAGCACCCGGTAAAAAGTTACCCGAGGTCTTCCATCTTCATCTCCATCTTCTGTGGTGTTCAGCTAGATGTGGGGACTCGACTTGTAATGGAAAACCAGTAGAAAAGGTACTAATGGAAAAGCGACTTTAGAAAAGTAGATTTCTCCTGTAATCATTTTTACTTGTTGCATAGTAATAAATAGTTAATATATGGGAAAATATACATATTATCAGGTTTTGTTTAAAAGATTGAATCGTTTTCAGACTATAAAAGGTGATGTATATCTGCATCGTTCTTATGTCAGGCATCAAGAGGTTAAAAATAAATGATGGTAGAATTTATATAGACTTAATCTATAGTTAAAAAATCACCAATTAATAACAGTAGAATAAGCAGTAAATGGAATAAAATTGGTTAAAAGTTAGATTTTTAATTAGTCATTAAATGCCATACCTGTGATGGGCTGACCACCTGTCCTCCGTGTACTCCACCCCTCGCCCAGTGATTTCTGGGATGGGCTCCAGCTACCCTTCACTGAAAGCAGTGGTATAGATTAATGGTCTACATCCCACTCATTGCAGACACAATGAACCTGTAAGGTATTAAGTAATGACGGTATGGCTCAGGGTGGGTTGTAGGAATGATGTAGGCAAAAGCACCCCCACCCACCACTCCCAGCACATCATGATGGGACATGAACAACACAGCATAGATTCAGGGGAAGGAAACTTAATGGACTGCTTCTGCTTGGTAACGATTTGCAGACAAACCATCTCAGAAATGAAGGCTTAAAGAAAATGTGTCTGTTTTACTGTTGGTAGCTGGCACATTCATTGCTTCTTATCATTTCTTCTATCACCAGTATGACCATTAAACAAGATGTCTTTATACCATGTAAACAAAATCACTGTAATGGTTTCATCCTGTTATACAGTCTCATCACTTAAATTTTTTTTCACAATCTGATGACACTCGGGGAACATTTGTGCTTTGTATAAACAGAATAGAGAAATAAGTGCTTAAAGATTAAATACTGAATAACTGCTTAGATTCTTATAGTAAAATGGTTTCAGTAAGTACTCGCGTATAGCAAGAATACACACAAGTATCTCAGATTCCTACGTAGAAACATGAAGTCTCATTGCATTTGCTGCTTTTCTATGTTGCTTCTCAGCTGTAAAGATTTAAAATTATTGGTTGTTTTTCACATTTTTGTTTAAACTGTTAAGCCTCCCAGTTTCTTAGTCTTTTTTTAAATTAATCCTCATAATTAAACAAACTAGAGCGAGACTGCCCAGCCGAGGAGTGTGTTCTTTATGCAAAAATCTGTTTACATCATAGTAGGGTTTAAATTAATGTAAATAATGAAGCTTTTCCTTCATTTAGGCACAATGCTGTAGTATAAGCTACTTAAATCTTGTTATACAGAATACATCTTATTGTTGTTACACTGGAAAGTCAACATAAAACTTAAATGTTTTAAAGCATAGTTACTCAGACCGTATCAGTGTCTGTTTCTGTGTGCAAAGGGTTAAAATGGACTATTTGTTTTCATTGTTAGGGTGTAACAATTGCTGCGTTTATCCCAGATAATTATGTGGTTTTATACATCCTGTGATTCAACTAGGTGCAAACCTCTTTAACTTGCACATCAACTGGACGGAAACGAAACAAGTCAACGTGATAAAAAGCTTTTCGGTTTAAGGTGTGGAAAATGAGGTGTATCATTTAAATAAAATGCTGCTAATGTAACATCTGAAACGGATTCTATTGATAAGCGAAAGGAAATCCCATCACTCGTTAGAGCGCGCATCACTGCCAGCAGAACCTTTTCCATTATCCTCTGTGTTTTTATTCTTATTTTATTACATTACAGATGCATATTTAGACGCTGCCGTTTACGGCTTAAAGGTTGTACTGGAAGATTATCAGGAGACGATGTTCTTCCATCTGAAATGCAACCCGTCGCTGTCCAGACACCGTGTATGACCGTTGGTCATATTTAAACTAGAGGGACGACTAAATCATTTGCAATGCAAATGTGGCAAAATCTGCTCTCCCCCAGCGTTTCTGTGCAGTTACAGTCATTTGCATGATTACAAGTAGTTTTTAAATGTCTTGTTGTGGTTTGCAGAATCAGAGAAGTCTCCCTGTGCAGAGTTCATTGTTGCCGTTTTATCTTTGCTGCAGGGAAAATCCTAATCTGATTTTGTTTGTCGGCTCATTAATGCTGAATAAAGAAGAAATGAATAAACAAAACAAAGAAAACTTGTAATGGTGAAGGGAAAGCAGCAGGTTTTAAATGATAGAAGCTGCAACTCAAACTCTGAAGCAGAGAAGTTATGTAGTTGGAACTTTCTTTGTACATTTTCAGGCATTGATTAATTAGTAAATTAGTTTGTGTTGCTGTGTCGGGGTAAAATAGATGTACTCAACTCTAAACAGTAAGTGATGCATCTAATTTGGCACAAATTGAGGTGATAGAAACTAAATAGATTCAGTGTTTTTTTTAAAGGTTTTAGTTGTATTTAAATCAGCTGATCATCATTTCAGAGCGTTTTGTTGCAAAACATTTGCTTTATTTCACCTTTTTAATTAATTAGAACAATTGTGGGAATTGTTGTGTACAGCTTAAATGTTTAATTTTATAATGAGTAAAATGGCACTAGATTATCCTTTAATATTATTACATTTTCTCTTTTTTAAATTAAAAACTAATGACCTAAAACACACTTATCATAAGGGAAGAGGAACAGATGCAGCTGTTTATATCAGAAATGTGTTTTTTCCCCTTCTTTTTAAATTATTCTGCACATGTAAAAAGTTTTTTTTTTTCCATTCAAATGTGATGTGTGTGAATTTACATGGTAATCTGCAACTTGATCAGGATCCATGAAATCGGTACAGATCTGATCATCAGATTAACCTGATTGGTAAAATAATAGTAAACATGGCTACTGATGGGTTTGGGAGAGTCTGCTGCTACGTTTTTGTCTCAAACATGTTTAAAATGTAAAATATTGTCGTGTAGAAGCTGTAGTGAAAGTATGAAAGAGGAAAAAGTGCAAAACTTATCATTAAACATCACATTTTCCTGCTGCATTTTATGTAAATGGGAAAAAAAACTTTCTTCCTCACAAGTGAATTCGCCATGGCAACGGCTTCCTATAAACCAGATGTTTAACACATTTTAAAAAGCTAGATGTCTGTTTTAAAGATCAATGCTGCAGTTATTGATCGTACTGTTTGTGATCTTTTTTAGGACTTTTTAATTTTTTAAACATGAAAGATTTTAATTTAAACATCAGGGTTCAGTAAATGCAGCATCTACCAGCTGTGCAGAGGCTGTTCCTCAGTTTTTAGGTTGTACTTATTTAATATGGTGTGAATATATAAATAAAATGCCATACATCACATTACTTTAAATCTCATGTAGGCTTGCATGATATAACCTCATCAGAGGCTTCCTGCAATGCTGTTTCTTTTAAAAGTTTCGTTTATAAGATCATAATTTTAGTTTTATTTGTATCTAAGTTTGCTTTAGTGCTGAATATAAATACATTTATTAACCTTTTAATGGAGACTATTGGCCTCTAGTTTGACTCATTTCTAATGTCTTAATATTGTTTACATGCAGCAGGATAGTCGCTGTGTTTGTATGGAAGATCGCAGTTAATAATAATTGCATTAATAGACTTTTTTGTCTGTCTTTTTGTGTCTTCAGTACTGGATCAATGAGTTCACCAGCTCTCTGGGCATCGGAGTCTTTCACTCAGGGATCGAGATCTATGGAAGAGGTAAGCAACACAATGGGCTCGTCTGTCTTAGTACATTACTTCAGAGGGGACTCAGCGTAGAATACATACTCGCTTCATGTTAAAAACTCTAAACTAAAATGTTTTAATTAAGAGCTTTTCATGTCCTTAAAAAGCATCTTTTCATGTGTTGTTCAGAGTTTGCCTATGGAGGACATCCGTACCCATTCTCAGGAATCTTTGAGATTACACCAGGTGATGCAACTGAACTGGGAGAAACGTTTAAGTTCAAGTGAGTACAGCGATTTTGGTGCTTGCATAAAGTGCACAAAAGCGCATGTTTTAATTATCCGTCGCTCTTTTTCTGCAATGTGTTGTTGTCCCGCCACGCAGTCGGCTAACAGGGCTGTCCATCATTAAACTGTAGCTCTAAAGTCTTCTTCTGTGCTGATTAAGTTGCTCAGGTCTGCAGATGGAGATAAAATGTCTGGATAATTGTTATACATGAGGGGAAACCTGATCTGCACAATCAGCTCATTAGATAACAGCTCTGAGGGACATGGCTGAAACAAACAAGCAAATGTTCAAGTAAATAATTCCTTTGTGTGTTGCAGTAATTATTGATATTAAAACAGTTCTTTGGCAGTTTAAGGAAGTTGTTATTATATTAGTCACACGTATTTTATTCCAGCTTGTCGTTTATTGTTTAAATCAGATTGAGACTTTTTGTATTGTTTTTGTTTATCTATTTTTTTTATTATTATTTACTGTTTTGCGCTTCATTTTTAATATCAATTGTTGGCAATTTTTATAACCTTTTATTGTATTTCAATTAACTTTGACCTTTTTAGTCTCTCTTATAAATATAATTGTCAACTGTTGTGATAATTTCCTATAATCATTTAAACCATTTTTTTATCTCTTTCATTCTTCTGAATTAAAAACTAACTCCGTTTTAAATCTGCTAAATCAATAAATGAATGAAGACAACTTGATGAACCAACATGTCTGGTTAAGATGATCAAACTAGCAGCAGCAGCATGTTAGCCTGACATGCAATGAAACAAAGTCACAAAGACAAACTGTAAACATGATTAACTTAATGAGAGGGTAGGAAGAATGAATCATAACACTTACAGCTATAAGTTCCCATATCTAACATTATAATTGAATAATAGCATAAAAGTGTAGGATGGCAAATATTGAAGCCTTTTTCCCATCTCTGCATGTCTGCTCTGACACAACCCTTATAAAACACTGGAAGTAAAGAGTTGTGTTCAGCGATTACCTGCTTTCATCACAGGTTTACTGGAACAAACTGGTTTTTTCCCAGTATTTAGGAGTTTCTCACTGAGTTGTTAAATAATTAGGTGATTTTTGATAAAGTTACTATTGATGTTAAAAAAAATGTTCATATGAAAGTTTAAATGTGTAAAATCCACTTTGAGGTTGGAAAAAATCAGTGGTTTTCAGCTTAAAATAACAAATTTTACTTATAAACGAGTCATTTATTTTTCCAATAAGGCAGCTTTGGACCTTTCTGTCTGTAAACATCAGAGCATCCAGTCTGCTCAATATGCTGAGAGTGACTCCCACTGCTGTGCTGCTGCGCCTTACTTCTGCTCTAGTTGATCTGCCCTGTGGATTTCCAGAGACTCTGCCTGTCACTCACACACACACACACACACACACACACACACACACACTGAATCTCCATGCAGGCCAGTCGACCATAAGTATGGATCGTCTGGGACAAATGCCTACGTATCTATCCACAGCTATGAGCCAATCAGCTCTCTGACTGGAATCATTGTATTTTTATGATGTTGTGTAAAAGTACGAGTGATGCAGAAACTGATTAATTCATCCTTGTGCTGTTCAGGCATGTTGTTTTAGCATCTCAGGAGGAACCGTGTGGATGTGATGTGGTGAGAATGAGTCGAATCTCTGTCAGATTAAAACATTCATCATCTAGTGAAGAGGCATGTATGTGAATAAAGTGTTCTATCAGAACGGAGCCATAACATAGATGCTCTCTGCTTATTTGCCTCTGCAGAGAAGCCATAGTTTTGGGCAGCACAGACTTCACAGAGGATGATGTGGAGCGGATCGTGGAGGAGATGGGGAAGGAGTATAAAGGCAACGCTTATCACCTCATGCACAAGAACTGCAACCACTTCTCCTCGGCGCTGTCAGAGGTAGATGCTCAACACATTTTCTTACTTTTCCTAAACCCACAATTAAATTCAACGCTGTATACGCTGATGCAGGTATACGCTGATGCACGTATGCGCTGGTGCGCTGATGCACATATGCGCCGGTGCGCTGATGCACGTATGCGCCGGTGCGCGGATGCGCTGATGCATGTATGCACACAAACACACACAATCCTCATTCATCTAAAATAATATAAGATGCTTTTTTTAATCTAACTGAAACACAACATTTAACTCTGCTTGAACTAACTGTGTGCGCGCATGTGTGTGTGTGTGTGTGTGTGTGTGTGTGTGTGTGTTCTAAGTATGTGTGGCTCCAAGCAGCTTATCCCGGAGTGACTAATGAGCAGGGAGTCTAACAGTTAGCGTCTATTGCTCAGATGGGGATTAGGACACT
>JBAMIG010000017.1:19232534-19276621 GCA_037177335.1 Kiunga ballochi | reverse complement strand
GTTTCTGCCATAAAGTGATGCAACATGTCTCACAAACAGTATATATTAAATATGCAACATCAGGCCATAAAGGGTTAATGTATATAATTGTAATGAAAATATAATGTGAAATGTCCGTGTTAAAACAAGGTAAAACAACTTTATATGACAGAGCCTGCTAATTTTACCGTTTAAAAAACAACAACAACAAGAACAAAAACACCTAAAAACAACTCAATGAATTGTTTTAATGTCCTACAGATTGCTCTCTTACCCTGCGGTTTGTGAAAACACTGTAGCACTCCTTCACCAGCACAGTTTTAATCATCTCAGGGTCTGCCACCATCAGCATTGGGATTCGTCCATCAAACACTCTGGAAAAATAACAGCGATAATACAGAATGACATATGGGCATGTTTTGTGCCAGGAAATATAGCCAAAAGATAAAAGTATTTGTTAAAAAAGGAATATAAATTATATCTTATAGGCGAATATAATAAAGCTACAGTTGTTGTAATGTGATTATTACAGTGTTAATAATATAACTGCTGCATTTGACGAAGAATTAAAATTAAAAAAATCTTGGGAACACATACTTCTCTATTCATAACCTAAATAATAACATGTTTATTGTTTTTAATTAACATTTTTATTATGTGTTCATGGTTCAGACTTGACTGAGGCAATGAGGTACTAATGATGCTGCAGCAACTCACCCCCAGACATCCCCATACTTGGTCTGGCAGTCCCGGTCAAATCCATATAACCCCTTCTACATGAAATGATAGAAAGGCTTTTTTTTTATACTTCAGAGAAGCAAGACAAGTTTTTTATTTTCTTTTAGTTTTAAGCAACTGTTAGAATTAAAAATATATAATTAAATAGATATTTTAGCATACCTTTAGTCCATCCAGCATCGTTCCAGCAAAAGGCAGAGGCCTTGGTCCAGATATACCCAATCTTTTGAAAAACCGATAAGGCCAGATTGCATACCTGTATAAAGAAAAAGAGTCAATATTGACAGTTTAACAAACAGCTGCCATCTTTGTCGATTGGACATGTCCAGCTCTCTAAGCGGGACCAGTAACAGGTAATACTTGCAGTAGAAGCAGGGTTAAAACGAGGGCCAACAAAGTCCATGTGGTTGCTGAAAACATTGTGAAAAATATTTTCTTGTACTTTGTCGCCAGAGGAGCTCAACTCAACAACAAGGAAGTTGGAATAAGTGGTTTTAAAGCCTCCTCTAAAGGGGAGGAGTTTTCATCCGTGCGTGCACGCGCGGGTCTCTTGATTATGATTTATGATTGATAAGTCTTTATCAGAAAATACATGCTAATTTTATCTGACATCATCAAGCCAAGGAAACAACAATACTATATGAAATCTTAAATATAAGAAAACCTGCGCATATCAAATGGTCACTTATTTCCTTTAAACATAATAAAACGGGTTTTAGGTCAATATCGGTTCGTGAAGTCTTACCTTGTGAATAAATATTTATTTGTATTTTCTTTAGTCTTTTTGTCTTCTTTCTATAGAGTTATATATATATAAAAAAATAGTTTTCTATCCTAAAGTCGCTTTGGACATGTTTGAGCCTTCTCGTGCACTATAGTTAACCCGGAAGCACATTCAATGACCCTGCTGTTAGCTTAATGTAGCTCACATTTTCACCGTTTTGGTTTCGTCTTTTTAAACAACAAGAATCTTGTTTTCCTTTTGCAGTTGGAAACCCAGTCAGTTCAAGTTATTCAGAAGGTGAGACACGGGGACCATGAGTAGAATACAATTTAATTTCTTCCGTAATTGTTAATGGATGCATCTTGAAGCTGCCCTTCATCTGTACTGCTAGGCTAAACCGCATCATCTACGGCTAATGTTAGCAATTTAGCTAAATCAAACATTTTCGGTTTGATTAGTGTGATTAGCACAGTTAATGGGTGTCTGTTTGTTAACACAAGCTAATAAACGCCTCGGTTCGTTAGAGCTAACACAGGAGCACATTTTACTATATAGTAGTTCTGTTGTGAAGTTATATCAAACTCTTGCAGGCATGTTCAGTACTTTCCCCGTGACAATAACGGGATCTTTCAGATTTTATGTTGATCGTGTGATATTTTCACATTCCAATAACCCTGAAAACCACGCACACATAAAATAGTTTATATTATGTGTTTGTCACACACAGCAATAAAATTATATTAACTAGCAACTCATCAATGTAAAACAGGTGAACTTCTTTTAAAGGTTTGTGTTTTTATGATCTGATTCCAGCAGAGATCAGGATTCCCATCAGATTTAAAACTGCCGCAACAAACACTAAACGTATTTTTATTAACTTGTTTTTAAGACATACAGCCAACAACCAAATTTCAGTAGTAGCATTGTTTATAATAACACTTTTAATTGCATGTAAACTCACTGCAGTTTGCATTGAACAAATATTTATTTGTATAAATAACAATAAAAAATTGACATAAGATTGAAAATGCAACTTTGACAACACGAGTTAATGTAAATAACAACCTAGATTGAGCAACAACCTGATAAAAGTGTAGTTTAAATCGAGAAACCCATTTATTTGGTGTACACTGAAAGGAAAAGAGGACAGAAGTGATTTGTAGGAACATAACTGAACATTTACAGAACATTAAGTAAAACAGTTTGACTGGTTTTTAATAAGCTTTAAAGTCAATGTGACCATTGTTCTGAAGCCTCTTAGACATGCTTCCTTGACATTTATAAGAGAATTAGTCTTATGAAAAAGTTTTTTATGCTTCTTGAAGGAAATTTTAAAGCACTTCTTAGGTTGTTTGCTGCTTCAAAGACCTGTTGCCTCTCATTTCCAGTACACTTCTTGCATAACTGGGTATACCTTAACCTTGTTGCCCATCTTTCCCTTAAGAAGGGAGAGCTATTTCCATTAAAAAGGGAGAATTTCAAAGACACCATTTCTGTCTTTCTGGAAGGGTTGGCACATGCAAAGGACCGTGGCTCCCATGAGCTTTAGAAAACCAGACCTATATAAACAGCTGTGACGTCAGCAGGCAGTGTTTTCCAGAGAATAAACCCACAGTAACTAAAATACTCTAAAATCCTGCACTTTTAATGCCATAAATTTGGGTTATAAACATTGTTTCCAAATATACAATAGCTGGCGTTAAACATAGTATTGACATCAAACAGAAGCCATTGTGTTCATTTCATTAGAATCAGATGACCACAACATCTAAACCATGTGCTTAAAATAGTTCCTGTTATACCAAAAATAGAGCTTTTACTTATCAGTGTAGACATGTTACTGCTAACAGTGTCTTTTGGTGTGTCATCAGGATGTGCAAAGCAGATGTTTTGGGTTGGAGGGGTCCTCTGTGGGTTGGGCTTGTTCTTGCACGTCCTTTTGATGCTCAGTCGGATTTGGATCTGGGGATTTTCTTTCTCATGTTCCTGATGTCAGAGCCACTTCTGAGTGATTCCTGAGGTGTGGCGAAGTGTACGCACCCACCGGGGAGGCTGCTTAAACTCTTATTTATGCACTAAAGCTCTGTTCCTGGCATGAATTACCTCCATAGCACTCACTAATCTGATTTGAACTGCTCTTGCCTTTCCAGATTTAATTTGCCACCATGTTCCTCACCCTCGTCCTGCTGCGGAAAGGTATCCCGGGGAAGCAGTGGATTGGAAAATATCGGCGTCCTCGGCCAATTACGTGGCAGATGAAACGCAATACTGTCAAGCATCTGGAGCGAGAGGCCGAGAATGAATACTGGATCAGTCGGCCGTACATGACCCCGGAGCAAGAGTTCTCCCACGCCGCAGAGCGCAGAGCCCAAGCCTGGCTTAAGATCAGGGAAGCCAATGTGTCAAAGTTTCCTCAGCACAAGCGCATAACAGATCACCTAAATCATCTGAGAATCACCAAAACATGGTCGACTTAATGAGCAGTGGAGCGAGATGCAAGGACGTTCCTAATAATTCCTAAATATACTGTGGAAAGTAAGATTGTGCTGGTTGATGTTAAGCAGATTGTTGTAAATAAGATGAAAAGCTGGACAGAGCTACTCATTCATGGTTCTGTGTGATAAGGGTTGAGCTCATACTGCAACAGGACTTTGAACAGGAGCATCATCAGAAGATAAAATCTGTTTAACACACGATACCTGGTCTGTTTGTCCTTTTTGTGAGTGAATAAAAACCTGTAAACCACATGGGAAACCTCCAGGAAGAGTTCAGATTGGTGAATATGGAGCGTATATAATTATGGTGAAAAGAACATGGATTTTATTGTAATGCTTTTTTTTTTATCTAATCTGCTTTTGTTGTGGATAAAACTCAAGAAGGGATGCTGGATTTTAAACTGAGATTTGTGTCATGGTACCCCCGATAGATATTTCAGTCATACAACCCTTTAAGACACTTTTTACATCTGCTCACATGCAGCGTAACATTGCATCATTTCCTGGTTAGATAATGTAATAGTCCTACTCTTCCAGGGAATAACAGGAGCAGGGAACCCTGGTCCTCCAGAGCCGTAATCCTGCAGATTTTCCATGTATCCCCGGCACAGCACACCTGATTCAAACGAACAAGTCAGAGCTTGATAAGTTGCTGAATCAATAAGATTTGAATTGGGTGTGCTAGACATGGAAACTGCAGGATTACGGCTCTGGAGGACCAGGGTTCCCCACCCCTGCCCTATAAGGATCGATACGAGACTCATTGGTATCTGCTCTGCACACTGATAAGGAGTCAAAGGCAGTAAGAGTAGATAGAGCTCATTAATGCTCACATTTAATCAGTAGCCTACTGCTTAAATATGATGGTAAAAGGTTTTTGCGGTTAAATATAAAACCAACCAGTTTAATTGGTCTCATCCTGTGTAAATGTTATTTGCTGACAGGATGATTACTTATGCAAATTGACCATTTATTGCTTTTTTCTATACCTGCATATTTTACTTTGTGGGAAATGTCTCATCAAACATTTTTCCTTTAAGCCTCTGGAAATCGGGTGCCTCCGCTTTCCAAGTAACGGGATTATTGAGCTGGGGCGGAAAATGTGTTTGAAGGGCCAATTGTGCTGAATGGATCAAAGGAGAGAAAATCCACATGGTTCTGTACTCCTGCTCCTTTAACAGGCGGGCTGGTGCCTGCTCATCCATGAAAAACTTACTGTCCCCATGTCACTGTTAGCTTTCTCATTTAAATCTGTTTCCAGATATCTTATTATTTTTTTTAAGGAACAATAATAAACGTGAACAATCTTCTTTGGCCCTTGGACTGGTGCTCGTTTCCTCCTTGGTCAGCACTTGGAGTTTTCCAGCAGATGGAGCTCCAGGTCTTACTGCGCAGCGGCAGCAGCAGCAGAGCCACGGCCCCTCCAGTGCGGTGCGCCCCGGTGTTGTTTTCCACTGCTGGATGAGAAGGTGCGTGAGGCGCCAACGCACCGCACCGCGCTGAGGAGGCGCCTGATGAGCACGCTGAACATCCACCCTCTGCCCTCCAGTCCCACGCAGCTTCACGCAGCCACACACACCATGAGGACCAGCGGCAAAGCGAAGAGGAAACACTCATCTGCAGACTACTGAGAACGCGGCAGGATGGCGGGGGGTCGGAGGGGACTTGTGGCCCCCCAAAATACTTTTTTGGAGAATATTGTCAGACGGTCCAACGGTAAGGGAAGCGATTTAGTGTTGTTTTATTGAGTTCAGCGTTGCAAACACTCTACCAAAACTCATGACATCACGAAGCAATCAGCTAATTAAATAAAGGAAGCGCAATTAGCGTCTAATTGCATGCATTTAAAAGTTTATTTTTCTGTTATTTATTTGTGATTTATTTTAATAGCTGCACAGAAAGAGAAACTTGGTATGCAAATAAAACATTTTGCATAGGCTATATAGACCCTGTTAATTAGTGAAGATTTAGCGTGGGCTCCTATTTGGGAGTCCCTGCAGTGTGAGGGAGGGAAAGACAGCAGCTCACTGCGATCATTACATGGATTATATAACACTGAAATTCTCCGGTGAGATATTATTTGGACTAGACAGAAAGTAGACTTATTTTTGGCTTAAACGCCTTTTTTATTACTATATGAATAACTGTTGGGTTTGGTTAGATAAGCTGCAGTGTGAAAGAGTTAAGCTTCCATATCAATGGTCTAATTAAGATGTAGGATTTAACAGCTGATAGCGGCCATGAGTTAGTATTTTTCTCACCAAAGCAAGAATAACATTAAGAGAAAAATATAAGTTAATAAAGTGGGTTCAGGTTGAAGATGGGTCAGACTTCCCCTTGATTCTTTTCCACTTCGGACTGTGACCCAGACCAACTCTGAGCTGAATCCTTAACCTGTCTTTTGGTCATTTAATAAAAAAAAATAGTTGAATAGAGAGTGTTACCACTGTTTTTTCCCCCTTCAAAATAGTTTGTTTTCCACAAAATTATTAAATAAAATTGTCAAGCAAAGCTTCAATTAATTTTAGCAACATGAAAACAAAATACTGGATTATCAGATTGGAGTACATCTATTGTCCCATTTACAGGATGGAATGGCTTTGTTAAACAGCATTCGGGTATACTGTATAAATTTATTCCCTATGGAAATATTACAGTTGGAAAGATTGTGTGACAGCTTCTTACATGACATATTTTACATTTTCTCTCATAGGCCAAAACTGAATTAACTTGGCAATATATAAAAGCAACGGATCATTTTAAATACATTTTTTAAAAAAAGTCTTGATTAAACATTAAACAGTTTCTGGTGAAACACTATAAATGCTCTTTTTCATTATTACAATTTGTAATTTACATGTGAGTGGGGTGTAGAGCTTTAATCAGTCATCAGTGCTTTCAGATACAAACTTAAAATATGTATGTTCTTTACAGAACCGTTTTTGGATCCCACAAGAATAATAAAGTCCAATCACTTAAAGACAAAAGCATGTTTTTCTTATGACCTTGGATGATCCATGGATTAGTGAGCAGTTTTATCTCTCCAGCTAGAAACAAAAGAGATGAGACTAATCTGAGCTGAGACACAGTGGTGGTCATTCAAAGGCTATTAAATATTCTTATTTTGTTCCAGTTAAAATGAAATAACATCCTCTAAACTACATGACAGAGTTCATGATATTCTTCTAGTAGTTTATTCTTTACTAACTTTTTAATTAGGCAACAATAAATTGCAAATTGCAGCCTGCCTTGATACAATTTTGGTTTTCTTTCTAAATGTATTCCAGACCTTTTGCTCTTAACAAATTTAAGCTGGAAAGGAGCAAATGATGGGAACCAATCTGCATTAAGAAATGCCACAGCCTTTAAACAATGTTACAATGTTGTTTGGACTTCTTCATTATATTTAAGTTGGCCTAAAATCCTCTAACCTTTTAGATTTTGTCTCCAACATTATTGTATTGCCTAAATATTTGTGGGCAGAATGGAGATGCTCATTGCAGCCTTGTGTTGTGAATTGTTGCTCTTTTACTATAGCTTACGATTATGGCGGAGGCCTTTAGAGGCCAGAGTATTTTAGCAATAAAACGGATTAATGTTAATATTCTAAATCTTGTATCAATAACATTAGTAGCATTACCTGTACAAGCAACCGAGGCACATTTTTACTAAAGAATAAGCAGCTAGCTTCAGTTTCTGCTTAGTAGTTAGCTTAGTTAGCCGCTAACTGAGTAACCATGAACGGAAGTTAAGAATAAAGTTAAAGAGCCAACCACCTAAAACTGTCATTAGCTAAAGTCAGATACTGTATTTAGCTAAATAAAGTTTAGTCATTCTCATAACAAACTAAAAGTTAAATGCTACATAATGATAGCATTTTGCTAAATTTTTTGGCTAACAGATATACAGGGAAGGAATAATTAACTTCTTCCCTTCTTTCATGAAACATATTGGAACAACTTTCATGACTCTTTAGATATAATAAAATATACCTATTGTGAATTACAATATGCATTTCAAAGTTAACTCCACATCTACTTTCAACGCCATCATACCATTAAGCCCATTTTAATTCTTTCTACCAGAAATCAGGTAAGCTCTCGCACAATAAAGCCGTGGTCAAATCCTCTTTTTGGCACATTTTCTAAAGCTACAATGTTGCTTTTGGCCTGTAGCTATAGATTGATAACATGTCTTAAAAGAGATTTAAAAATTTTGTTCATACAAAATCTCTGGGATAACATCAAGCACTTATTCAGACATTGCTTGATGACTAACAATTGGTGAATTTACTGCTGATAATATTTGATGCAGGTATTCATACATATGTTTTTGTTCGTTTGTTTGTCAGCCTTAACCAGTCAGGTTAAAGCAACGTGACTCTTTCGGTTGACATAACTCATCTTTGTCTGACGTTCAGCACATGTTTCTCTCTGTAATCTGTTAACCTTTTTTTTTTCTTTTCAAAAATTCCAGTTTGGACACTGTCACATAGACAGACAGGTATACTATGAAGTTTAATTTGGCTTTTTGCTTTTCTTTACAGTATCTACCTCTTTGTAATGTTCTCCTAAATGTTCTGTAGCCAATGCTGTTAATTTACAAAACACTTTTTTAGATATTTCTAATGCTAATGAATTCTAACAGATGTTAACAGATCCAGGGCTATTAGTCACTGAGCTTTGGATTTTATGTTTTGTCTCTCACAAAATTTACGTGCATGTGTTGGTTGTAAAATAACAAGCTGGCATGGAGTGTCTTGTGCCAATACAATTTGCCATTGTGTTTGCTTTTCTTTGATGTTTTTGTCCTGATGTGACTAAGAAAACATGTTTGTGTCTTTGTATGTAGTTTAAACTCGTCTGTTGTTACTGCTCATGTGTTTGTGGGTGTTTGTCTTTTCCTTTACCATTGTGTTGTCATGTTGTGATTGCGTGAATTGTTTTTCTTTTTGATTACTTGCTCATCATTGCTTTTAGTATCCCATTAAAAAACCATTACACAACAGCTTTTTACTTGGTTCCAAAATCATGTAAAGGTATTTAAAGTTTTACCAACTTTTTAAAGGATTTTTTTAAAATGGAAAAATCAATCAATATATTATGAATAATTCCTGGATATTTGTTTTTCCAGTTTTGCCTTATGGTGGCTGTAATAGTCAACAGCAAATTGTACCTACGATTCAGCTGTTTTTATTTAATGTGTTATGACACGAGTGGAAGTAAGCACACTAAAAACTGGAAGATTAAAAAAGGAGATGAGAGAAAAATAGGCCATTAAAATGGAAATCAAGCTCTGTTTATGAGGGTTTGTTACCATTTGAAACACAAATAACTTCAGCTTAGAGGCATCGCTAACATTTGAATATGCAAAATATGCAATAGAAGCTTTGTTTTTCAACAAAACGAGATATTATTTTCTAGGCTGCATTTGCCATTAAAATGCTCTTTCATAATATCTGCCATTTATATACCTATTAGTGCAAAACAAATTCCCACTGTTGTTACCCTCAATGTGTTAAAACGGCTAACTAGGATAATTGCAAACTCCACTCATAAGTAATAGAAAAAGTGCTAATTAGTTTTGTACAACTGTTATAAATGTTATAGCAAGTAAACATAAATGGTAGAATAACTTTGGTTTTATTTCTACGAATCTAGTTTGTTTGGAATATGTGTATCGTTATTCTGTGTTTCCACAGAGTGTGAAATGAGCCATAAACATTCATAGACAATTATGCAAATGACCTAAATGTATATTGGCTTTTAAAGGGCTGTGTTTCTCTATTTTTTTTAAAAACAAAAATATAAAAATTACTAGATTAATTAAATCCTAAACAGATGATGATGGAATCAGTTTTTTAACTACTAAAAACCATAAAAACGCATCTAATAAATGCCAATATATAGGTTTTTAAAGATCTTCTCACAATCTGTCAATACCTGTATCCCTCGTCACGGCTAGAAATGTTTAAATCACTTATAAAGTTAATTTAAAACAATTTCTTGTGTAAATTACGTATTGTGTGACCACCGAATGGTTGACCGCTGGCTTAGTTTATTTTCCTCAACCCAAAACAAGAGCTTGTACATGACTGCTTTCTGTAAATACTGTAACCACATGAGTTATTTGCCCGTTTATTTCCTCTTCACTCCATAACAGATACCAACTTTGTCCTGGGAAATGCTCAGATTGTGGACTGGCCCATCGTCTACAGCAACGATGGTTTCTGCAAGTTGTCGGGGTACCATAGAGCAGAAGTGATGCAGAAAAGCAGCACCTGCAGGTGGGTGTGTAGATATGTCACAGAGCTCTCATGCACCCACATTTAAAACACTGTACATGTTACACACCCGACCATAAAGTCATTTTGAAGGTGTTTTCTTAGCATTAGCCAAAGCTGAAAGATATATATGTGGCTGTGGCAAACGTTCTTGTAAACTTTATCTGAGTTTCTGTAATATCAGTGAATATTTGTCACGTCTTTATGGCTAAAACGGACTTTTGAATCATCTCTTTTTAGAGCTGTAAAAATCTGAGAGATTAAAGTTTGAAAAAAGATGTGATCTGTGTGGATTAGTTCTGGTTTATCTGCTCTCATTTCCTCAGTTTGTCTCTGGTTTGTAGCTCAGGTTGCCTTTAAGATCAGATTCAGTATTCTGTTGTTGTTTTTGCTGATGGCCACACTCTTATACTCTTATTTCTTTGCCTGATCCTTGCTGTCATTCATCTTCCCTGTTCAGATTTTCCCAAGCATCCCTCACATGCGTCAGTCCATCTGTTTCTGAGTTTGTTTTTGTGTAACTTATAGTTATGCACCCATTTATTAAGCTACATCCTGGTTCCCACGTTCACCTACGTTTGGATCCCTGTACGTCGCCACACTGTGAAAGACACGGTACAAAATCACACAAAGGATGTCCAGTTGGTGCTTTTCTCTCACCAAACCAGGAAGCACACATAAAAGTCGGTGATCTGTGATGTAATCTGGCTGTAACGGCTGAAACCGGCTCTGCATCTCCAGCTGTAACGGCACAAAGAACGAGAAGAAGTTCTGCAAATGAACGGCATTGTTATTTCTGCAGGCATTTTCTGAGCATGTGCTCGTAACAAAGCAAATAACCACATAAATAGGATCATAATGAAACAGTCGGTGCTGCCAGATTTGAAATCCGTGGGAGTTTTCATCTGTTGTGGAAGATGGTGTTCATCACAGCCAGCACTGCAGCTATTACTGATTTAGACCCGCAGGCCATTAAACAGAAGATACACAACACTTGCCAAAACAAATATTGGAGTGAGTGTTAGAGGCTTTGTTTTATTTTTATTTTCAGATTGCCTGGTGATGTCTAGTGTAGGTAAAGGAAACACACACACACACACAGCTGAAATCTCCTGACAACATTGGAGAACTGATTGGAGGCTTTTCCAAACCCTTTCTAAAGTGTGAGGAGGACAATTGTAATACGACCTGACAATTAGTGCATCAGTAATGAGGAGTTTATGCAAACTGAGAAGTTAGTTCTGTATGAAGGATAATGATGAGTTTCTGGAGAGCAGACAGGGATAAGCTGTACTCCTTACTAATGATTTAATCATTAGTGACACTTCACATTGAGTAGATGATGGCAAACTCCTCACACGTGAAAACAGAAAATGAGTTTCTAAAGATTATTAATAAGAAAGGAATTAGCATTTTCTCGTTTTTGTCGAGTAGTCAAGATGATGTGGATGTCAAAACATGGCTGAAATATGATATAAATCCATTAAAAATGAATAGATTACAAACATTTATGAATAAAGAACATGTTAAAATGCAGAAATTTAGATGTAAAGATAAACTAAATTTAAGAAACTAGAAAAAATTTTAAGAAAGCAAGTTATACTTCTAAATATGATTTTATGTTTAATTGAATCTCGCCGGCCTCTTTATTAGGTACACTGATCAGTTTCATCACATGAATAGCTAATCAGCCAATCACACCGGAGCATTTTCTGTCGTCTTTACCACAAAGACGAGGTAAAGAGGAGAATCAGATTGAGGAAAATTGGGACCTATGTGGTCCCAGGCAGGCTGGGAAACCACTGGTTTACTGGGATTTTCAGGCTCTTGGGTTTATAGAGGATGGTTCGAAAGGAGAAAATATTCACTGAGGCTCAGTTTTCTGGACATTTCTGGAGGTGATTAGAAAGACGGAAGAAAGCAACAGTCACTCAAATATCCATTGGATGTAACTAAAGCGTTTATTTGCTGCTTTTACCAGTATTGGGTCTTTTTTTTGTATCATTATGTGTTTATGCTGTCATTTGATATCATGTACAGCACTTTGTGCAGCTGTAGCTGTTGTTAAAAGTGCTCTTTAAATAATAATAATGATTTGATTTGAGGGTATGCAGAGTGCTTTCCCTGAATGTACAGCTATACAATTCTCTGGGACAATATTGACTCATGAACTGTGCGTGAAGAGGAGCTTAGGATCGTCCTTAATGAAGTGGGGGGGCCATATTCAACTCCAAACCCCTTCAGTCAATGTAGCTGATCTGGAACTTGTCACACCAAACTGCTTGAAGTGAGGTCTGACAGCTCATTGCCTCAGGGGGTTTATCAACATTCAGAAATCCTTGGACCCCAGAGATGGAGACATTCACAGGTGCTGGCAGGCAGGTTCTGGACGGCCTTCATGAGGAATTATTTTCCCAGCCTTCAGACAAGAAGCAAGTGCAAGCCTCCTGTTTCTGACTTTAACATTAGATAAGTGATCATGATGGTGGAGCTGCAGCTAGAATGTGGTGGAAGGCTGCCTGAGACCCAATGGCCACGTTGGGACTGCAGAGGTTCAGGTTAAACGAAATGTACTAAATGTACCAAGCCCAATAATCAGTCTCAATGTCTCATTTGAGCTTCCCAGAGCCAATTAGTCTTTGACATCAAATGTGGTGGCGGATGATGTTGTAAAGACCAAGAATCCAATCAAATGGATCCAGATAGCAGGGCAGATGCCTCTGGAACCACTTACTGCCATGCTGCATGCTCATTAGGTGAGGAGACACACACAGCCTTCTATATGTCCACCTACCCAAATGTCCCACTTCTGGATGTTTGGCTAAATCACCATCCATCTGTTCTGACTGACACCCTAAGGAGATGCTAACACACCTATTATCCTAATAGGATAATAGAAAAAATGTATTCTGTAAAGCACTGTGCGTTGTTGTTTGTATGAAAAGTGCTATATAAATACATTGACTGATTGATAACCAGGTGTTAATAAGTCAGTAATATGGAGGTTTTGCTTGCTTATTGAAAATAAATGTCCCTCTCTGTCATTGTCTGAACCCAGCATGTATATAATTCATCACAACCTTGAAGATTTAGTGTCTTTTTAAACCATGTGCATTATCTCCTCATTAACTTTATCATTTCATCATTCTAGATTAAGGTAGAATTTTTGTTGTTGCATCTAATTTGTAGATTTATGAACATTTTTATTAGTTCTCAGTAGCGGCTTTTTCACTGCCAGCTTTCATTCTCCTACAAACATCGTACCGTACCTTTTAATCATCAGGGTCGTCTTTTTAGTTTTGGTCTCAGACCATCTCAGTGAGTCGGTATTAGGGCCATAAAATGTTCTTTCGATGTAGGAGTTGGATGTTTTTGAGGATGATGCAAACATAAAACATATACTCATTCCCCCAGAGTCTAATAACGAAGCCCCTTTTAGCTGCAGATACGTGCGGATCAAAGACATTTCCATCTTAACCGCTCTTCCTGTGTCTCTTCAGTTATGTCCGAAAGGTTTTTTTGTCGGTGCTTCTGTTGTAAACAGCGGCGAACCTGAAGGGGTTTTTGCACGTGTCGAAAAAGTAATTCCAGAAAATGTTATGAAATATTTTTCTTTGAAGAAGCTCGTGCTGCTCCCAGCTTAGAGAATAGAAGAAGAGCAAGGGAAGACATTCATCAGTGATATTACATCAAGCACTAGTGTGAAAACTCGCTGCAGAGTCAGACTGTCTCATTAAATATAGCCCTGCTCTTGTATTTCATAACAAACTGAGTTATATTTAGATCACGCTGGAGCGCCTGGTGCTGGGGGCGGCTGTAACGCACAAAGTGAGATGAATGCCTCTACTGCGTGGTTAAAGGTGTTTATGGATGCTTGACCAATCTTCAGGTTTAATTTGTTTTTACTTTGCAGTTGGCCAATTAGAAACCAGGCTTCATTTGTCTTTTTATGCTTCCAGGATGCATTTCAATGAGTTATAATCTAATACCGCTCTATAGTTGCCCTGGTCTCCATAGTCAACACATAAATTATGATATATGTCCTTTAAGTCTCTGTGCCAGCAACAGCTGTGGTTAATGCCCGTAAACACCATATCTCAGAAACACCTTGGGAATGGAGACTATGGGATGGAAGTGTAAACACAGATATGAATATTGCAGTAGGAGGATTTGTTGGTTTTGGTCAGATTTTTAGACACAATTGTCACAAAAACCAGATGAAAAGTCTTATAGAACACAGAGAAAAGGGGATGAATGTATTGATTAAAGGAAATGTCTACAGAAAATAAAAATACCTCTGCAGAGCAGTGCAATGTCACAGCATTTCATCAGATAGACACAAATCACCTGTTGGGTCCCTTTTAAGATACAAAGAAAGTAGAAAAAGGGGAGGATGGTGACATAAAAGCCAACTGTTGCAAATAAAAGCAGGATACATGATAAACATAAATAACATTTTTATACATATATATATATGTATAAAAATAATATATATATATAAGGGCCTCAGAGTACACAGGAGCTTTCGGCCATAGACTTTGACTTTGCAATCACATGCACATGTATTAATGCAGGGCAGGATGGTTAACATGTTTATTACCAAATACATTCTGCTACTACTACAATCAGAAATCTCTTATGTAGAGATGGAAGTTATTCTGTAAACGGTGGTTAAAGGTTTGAGTCACTGCTTAAAACGGGCACAATGCCGCTGAACAGATCCCCTGTGTTTTTTCATTTTAATTAAAGGGGTAATGCAACCTAATCGTTGTTTTTGAGCTGAAAACATCATAGTATAACTTGTTTGTAATGAAATGCAACCACACTGTTGTTAAAATGTTTTTTTCATTTGCATTCAAATTGGGGGTCAAAAATGAGTCAAAGTGCCATCTACAGGGTAAAATCTATAGGTTTTTTTTTCAGGATGTAGTGCTCCACTATGTCACAAGATATTTTTAAATAATTCACAGACCCCTCCTTTCAGATGCAAAAAGGGCAGATCATTGCCTTGCAGGCAGAGAAACCCTCCTGCCGTACATGTATGCTTGTGCGCTTGCACATATATTCACTAGTTCCAGATTATCAGAATTTTACAGAGCTTTTGGGAACATATTGCAGCAAAGTGGACAATTTGTGCCTTGAGGGATTAAAGTAACGCAAGGCTTTATTCTCTATGTGCTATATTCTCATCTGATAGACAGCTTTATAGTTACCACAGCTTTCTGCAGCACATCTGGCAGCTGCCACCACCTGCCGCAGGTCGCCATAGCTTGCCAGAGTCTGCTGGGGGTTTTGGCACTGGCTAGCAAAACGGTGCTAACAGCTCAGACTGATACGGTTCAGGACCACCTTGTTCTTCCACCACTGCATCATGCGGCTGCAGGGTTTCTGCAGGGGAAAAGTCTTCCACGCTTTGTGGTGTCAATGATTTGTGACTCTGTATCACTTTTCATCTGGCTGGTGGCCGCTGAGCTTCTGTCATTCAATCATTTCAGCCTGTGTATTCATGACCACACACACACACACACCTGCAGTTTCTGGCATTTTTTGCTATTTGTCAGCAGATGGATGAGAAGAAAAAAAAATAAATAAAAAAATATATGATTAAATGAAATAACTCAACAAACACTGAGAAATTTCTGTCATATTTCTAAAGAATCAGGAACCTTATGGAAAAAATGAAACCTAACCTGAAAGTAAACTATAAGCTTCCCATTAGTGTATTAAAAGATGTTTTTAGTGGAGCTCATCTGCTTTTTGAGTGAGCCGAGCTGGGCAAACCAGCACTTGGGAAACATTTTAGCTGCTGGATGAGCCACACCACACTGAAGAGGACTAAGTAAACGGGTCACTGAGACCTCCAGAATCGGGCAGCAAGGTGCGGATGGCAAACGTGGAGCCCTGGAACCAGGTGGCTGGTTGTGAATACATGAACATCTGTATAGTTTTGTGCTGGAAACTGAAATAATTCCCAAATAATCGCTAAAAAAACCTGTTTAAATAGTTGTGATATTATTTGATGTCATATCGCCCGCTCTAGGTGACATTAAACCTCAATGCAAGCTGAACTTTCTTTTGCCATCATGTCTTTTTTTGATCGTGATGTTTCTACTGCACCAGATTTTGTAACATGGCAGTGATAATCTGACATCCATGTCTTACTGCTGTTTTTTTTTCATTTGATTTTTTAAATGTATTTTTCCTTTTATTTTTGTACCGTTTTAATTTATTTTGTCTTTTTGCTGTTTAATCCATTGCAACCCGACATCCTGTCAATGCCACAGTCTCGCTGCAGTACCTGCATCGTTACACACCTTTGGAAAGAGCCTTCTTGAGACAGATTGATACGATCATAACTGCAGATTCAGTAAACACTTATTTCTCACATGTTAGAAATGAAATTCATCCTTGAAGCCATACTGAACTCCCGTTAGCGCATAAATGCCAGTGACGTGGTTTGTCTACAACAAGGCTTTTATCCATAAAAAGAAAAATGAAGGGTTTTTAAGGAGTTAATGAGCCTTTTTCCTGTCGCTGCTTGTTTTGAAGTTTGATTTTTTCACCTCCTGTTGAAGTCAGCTTATGCTACTCTGACATTATTGAGAGATTTGGCCTTTTATTTCTGAGCCAGTGCTGCTTAAACGGCTTTAATTGTTGAGCTGCAATATTTTTATAGGATGCATGTAGTGATGAGACTGCATTGTGATGAGCTGATCCCAGTTTGACCATCCTGCATCAGGGCTTTGGAACGACTTGTTAAGCTGCTGGGTTTTGTGCACAGTGCCTCATGCATTTACACTTGCAGCCAGTAACAGATATTGGTGTTTTTTGCTTGTAGCTGAGACCTTTTAGCGTTAACAGAAGTGGCTCTATAGGGAGGACCAAACAATGACGGACGGTCTGCGAGGAAGCTGCTACTTAAAATCAAAGAGTGGAGCTCTGCGCCACAGATGGATTTTAACCTGCTGGGGATGGTCTTCCTCTGTAATTGACATCTTAGAAACCAGTTTCATGATGCCCTGAGACTCTAACTCAGGCAATAAAACAAGAAAAAGACAAAAGGAAGCTCTTTAAAGTTACTCATATGTTTAAGATTTAGTCCACCTTTTAGTGCACAAGCGTAGCTCTGTGTCTTTTTGTTTTTCAGCTTCATGTACGGGGAGCTCACAGACAAGGACACGACGGAAAAAGTTCGACTAACATTTGAGAATTATGAGATGAACTCCTTTGAAATACTGATGTACAAGAAGAACAGTAAGTAGCAAATTCACATGTGAAGAAAGAAAAATGTGAACTTCTACTCCCCAGTAATGCTAATGTATGCAGTCTCTGTGTGATACAGTAGAGTTCAAAGGCATCCCAGAACATTTCTACCTCTGTAGAAATGCACTAATTAGTCAAAAAGCCAGACCAGAACTAACTTCCTCAAAAAAAAATATATATATATGGTTGTGTGTATT
This sequence comes from Kiunga ballochi, assembly GCA_037177335.1. Taxonomy (NCBI): domain Eukaryota; kingdom Metazoa; phylum Chordata; class Actinopteri; order Atheriniformes; family Pseudomugilidae; genus Kiunga; species Kiunga ballochi. Next base: position 19,258,942 of record JBAMIG010000017.1, on the reverse strand, counting down.
ACAGAGTTTCAGCCTCACATTTTCAGAGATTCAAACCTCCTGTTGAACCCTAGAAGTGATCATGTGTGCTCGAAACTAAATCAAAGCAATGCAATAAGCTAAACACATGTAAAAAATAAAATGATGTCAAACCTGAAAAAAGTCTAACAGCACTTTTACCAGAGAAACGATGGGTCAGAAGAAGCCGGTGTCCCTCCTCACTGAGCCTCTTTAATAAAACAAAACTCAATAAACACAAACCTGTGTTTCCTACAGAGCTCACTTAGAAAATGATGCCTGCAAGATTTTAATATTTCAAAACTCAAGTTTCAAATCTTTTTTGCTAACATGCACGGAGCTGTTTTCAGCTCTCGTATGCTAAGATTTCAGAGGTTTTTCCACACTAACGTGATGGGAAAACAATGCCATGTTTGAAACTCTGTGAAAATAGCAAGAGTGCAACAAGAGGTTTGAATCTCTGAAAACGTAAGGCTGAAACAGTGATAAACACTTGTGAACAATAAAAATCATTCTGCATGCAGAGATTCAGAATACTTTAAGGTTTCAAAACCTTTTTTTAAGCTTCAGATTAAAGCAGTGTCCTAATCCCATATGTGCATGGTGAACATGGTAAACAAATATCAGAATATTCTGCATTAAATGCATTTATTCTCTATGTTCTGTGTTTTTCTTTTAGGAACGCCTGTTTGGTTTTTTGTAAAGATTGCTCCCATTCGAAACGAACAGGAGAAAGTGGTCCTGTTCCTTTGCACATTTAGCGACATCACAGCCTTCAAACAGCCCATAGAAGACGATTCTTCTAAAGGTTGGACTTAATACATGTTTAACTTCATGTCTTTTTATATCCTAACATGTCAACTTCAGAGTGATTTAGGAAAAAAAAGATGAAATGATATGTTTTTTTCACAAAGTACAACTGGCAAACGAGCTATAATGCATAATCCTGAGGCCCAGGTACATTTAGTCTCTCTACCATTCAGCTGTTTGCATTGTGTATCTGCTGTGGCAAATACCCAGTCATTCAGACACACACCCTCCATTATCAACACACAACATACATTTACTCACTAGGCTGTATGACTGTAAGGATGGCCGAAATGGAACAGAAATTAGTGTAAAAATAAGCAAACCTGACAGAACAGGATGTTTAGATACTGTGGAACTGATCACAGTTCAGGCTTGAGCCACATCAGGCAGGACTTTGCTAAAAGCATCAGTTAAGACATTCAGGACATGGCCTGCAGACAGCAGTAACAACCATGGCTTGTACTGTCTCAGTGTGGGCTGCAGATAAAAAATACACAGAAGCTCAGCCAGGTTGAGCTTGTTAGCAGCATCACAATATCTACAGGAAGGAAAAGGGAAGCTGTCATGCAACTGGATGTATATTTAATTATTTAAGGCATTCTCTGGACCTTCATTGGAGCTTCTGGCACACCAGGAATAAGCTGTCAACACAACGTGGACATTTTATAGACTTCTAGCTAAAAGCTAGCAAACATTAGCCTGCTTTCAAATCCTGCAACGCTTTTGCAATAAATTTTCTCATTAGGAAAAAACATCTTTATTCAGCTGCTTAATCTGTCCTATGCCAACTTCCCTTTTACTCTCTTTCAGAGGTCTGATCAGATGATCAGTTGGGACTCGGGGCTTGGTGGGGGGTGGTTCTGATCTGAGGAAGAGGAGATGGAAGATGTTAATGGGAAAAGTTGACATTACCTTTAGCATAAGATTTACCCTCCTATCCAAGTCTGATGTCAGAGACGGCTCTTCATTTTATGTCCAACACAAACTCTTTTCATTAACAGGGATAGATAATCATGTGTTTATGACCCAAAAGGCAGTGCAGAGTTTACATCAAGCAGTAAGATTAAACAGATATTTATTTAACAAAGCATCCTCTTTATAGAGAGCACTTAGGTTTAACTAATCTCAACCTAAGAAACCATAAGATCATTAAATAATTATTAAAAATTAGACCTTTTTAGCCTAAAGGGTAAAATGACACATGAAACTGAACTAAGCTAATAATCCTTTAGGATAACCTAAACTGATTCATACAATAAATTAAATTAAAAGCAAGTTATATTAGATAAATAATATTCAAGTGAGCACACTGCATGATTGTATTAGGGTCAGTGTTGACCAATGAGCCCATGTCGGGCTGAACCCAAAGGAAAACGGACACAAATAGAGGAAAAGTAAAGGAAAAGTAAAGGATGTCTCTTTTAATAAAGACGATCCGCAAACTAGAAAACTCTGGTGAAAGAACGAGGCTTAGGGATAAGACACAAAGTGACAGTTTGAGCGGGAGGTATATGTAGGGAGAATTCCAGGTGTTTCCTCTGAGGTTGATGAGAGCAGGTGCAGTCCATGATTGCTGGAACAGATGAATTCTGGGAGATGTAGTGTTGATCAGTTTACAGGAGAGGCTGAGCGCACCAGAGAGGATGAAGTAGGCATGACAGCCGACTTGTTGTCCCAATCCAACCCCAATTCTCACAGAGCTGCTTCTGCTTAATTAAAGAAATACACATACCCCTCCCCCCCACCCCACAGTGTATAAATAAAATCTAACATTTACAACAAGCTGTTAACTGTTTTATGAGTTTTTTAAGTGAGTTTCTCCACCAGCACAGTGATCAGATCAGAGAATAGGAGCTGTGTCTATTGAAAATATCCTATTACTGGCTGTTGCATTAGAAAACATGTCAAATATGTTATTTCTAGGCTTTTTATTCATTGTTGCTCTCATTGTTGGTGTTTTGGAATAACCTGCACAAAAAATGAGATAAAGCAACGAGGGTGAAATTTAGCTGAGACCCATCTGATGGAGGAGTAATGTGCAACTTTTCTACATTATCTGTTTGCTCAAACATTTAGAAACTTCTTTAGGTTTAGAATTAATACATGGTAAATATTCCCTACATTTTAAATAATTCCAAGTTAAGCTTCCTGTTTGATTTCCTTCCTAATTTTCTGAAAAGTCCCTTATGCCTCACCTGCATCGTGATAATCCGGGTTTGATAAGTTTGACTAGCAAGCTTTTGAATGTTCTGGAAAAAATATGTTTAAGCATTGATTCTATAAGCTTGGAAAATATGTTGATTGGAAACACAAAGTATTAATAAACAGCTTGAAAACCATCATTTAAAGGGTCCTAACTGTATGTGCTTGTAATTGTCAGGCTGGGGGAAGTTTGCCCGACTGACTCGAGCTCTAACAAGCAGCAGGGGAGTGTTGCAACAGCTGCAGCCCACAGTCCACAAAGGAGAGAATGTCCACAAGCACTCCCGTCTAGCTGAAGTAAGTTTTCTAATCTGATTTATGATTTAATCAGTTATAAAACCGTTTATCGTTATTTAAAAGTATCAAGGAAAGTATCTAAGCTTTATTAAAGCTGTCCTCCTGGGTTGCATATTATTGTCTGTTTGGCAGGTTTTGCAGCTTGGATCAGACATCCTACCTCAGTACAAGCAGGAGACCCCCAAAACTCCTCCTCACATTATCCTGCACTACTGCCTCTTCAAGACCACATGGGACTGGGTCATCCTCATCCTCACCTTCTACACGGCCATCATGGTCCCGTACAACGTCTCTTTCAAGACCAAGCAAAGCAATGTGACCTGGCTGGTGGTGGACAGCATTGTGGATGTCATATTCTTGGTGGATATTGTTTTGAACTTTCACACTACATTTGTTGGACCAGCTGGCGAAGTCATCTCAGACCCCAAGCTGATCCGAATGAACTACCTGAAGACTTGGTTTGTTATCGACTTGCTGTCCTGTCTACCCTACGATATCATCAACGCATTTGAGAAAGTGGACGAGGTAAGTCCGGCACTGTGTGTTCTGCTGAATGAGAAGAAACTTCATTAATAAACTGATCTAATTTTTTCATGCAAAAATAGGATTTTTTCTATTTTTCAAACATGAAAAGATGAAATTATGCTTTGCTTTTGGTCCCAGAAGCAGAACAAATGATCACAAATGTAGTTTAGGTACTTGTAACTACGCTTCTTGGCAGTAAATCTTGAAAAGCCCTTTTTGAAAACAATTTGTTTTTGCTGATGTGGGATGAGCAACAGAGTTGAGTATGTGGGCTGCATGGATAAAAATCTAGCTTCTCCCTCACTGTAAAAACAAAGCGTCTCATCATTAAACATCATTTTAGTGCAAGAGAAATAAACATCATCTCAATAGAGTGGTACCAAACTCTATCCTCCACCATGACATCACTAACCCTCACAGAGCGGCTTTTTATTAGACACTATCTCCAGAATTAGGGAATAAAGTCGATGTACAATTCCTCGCTTCAAGCCAATTGAACACTTGTGGGACCAGATTGTGAGCAGTTAGTTGCATATTCACCAACACACCCAATTTATAGCTGAGTTGTGAAGAGTGCTCTGGTTAAAGCCATGCTGCAGCAGTTTGAGACCACCATGAGGACGATGCACCAGGCTGCTGTGGCTGTATGGATCCCCCTCTGATTTCATTCATCAGATCAATAAATGACACTAAACAAGAATGAACTGCAGAGTAAACCGGCTTTGGCGAGTTTTTCATGAGCTCGACGCACGTCCTCAGCTCTGGTGCTCATCCCACACATGCATTTCACATACAACAGGGAAATTCTATGATTTCCATACTTGTTGTGCAAAGTTTATTTGAGATGCGGCCAAAAAAATGGAAAAAAGCGAGTTCCACTTTGAAGATGGGTTTTCCTTTTTTTTCAGACATAAAGCGACTAAATGAGAAGATGCCTGCAGTTTATTTATGTCAGGGAAACAAATGGCTCTCAGCTCTGTTGTTCCTTTACTTAAAGAGGTTCTGCGATACTGTTCCTGTTTTTTCAGCTGATGTGGAAAAGAGAAGCTCCTCTAGGAAAAGACTCGAAGGGGAGACGGATCAGTCAGCAGAAACGTTTTCTGGTTTATCAGAGTATAACAGCGAGCATCATGTCCGGATAGGGAGAGCTTTCCCTTCCCACAATCCCATCTTTAAGAGCAATACCTTTTTCATAATCACCTCCCTATTAGGGCATGTGTGTAGGACCTCTTTTGTTGTTTTAGTTGGATAATTAACAGGAAGGTAATGTTAAATGTAGAAAAAAGGACATGAACTAAGGCTGACTTTTACCCAGGTGATTGACAGATAGTTAGGTTTTCGGTAATGTTTATTGACCTCTGTGGAGCCAGGTCATTAGGTAGAAAAAAAACACAATGGGAATTTGCTTGTTTGTGTATTTCTTAATGTTTTTGATGTTGTGCTGCTCGCCTGCTGGAGCGCCATCACAGGAATCTGGAGATAATTAGCACATTTTAATTGAGGAGGTGTGGTTACTTTGTTAAAACCTGTGCATCCTCCAGTGCACTGCTGTGTCACGATGCCCTTCAACCATTAACACCTACAGACAGCTGGCAACAGGAATGTGTGAAAGCAAAGCTTGCACTTTATTCTATATATTTTAATATTGACTAAAGGGATTTTTTACATGTTTAATTTGTTCAATTTTCTTTTATTAAATTGTGTTTTTTTTATTTGTCGACATGGATTAAATGGAGCCTGATGTATTGTTTTCATTGACTCAAAGTTTCAACACGCGTGTTCAGACTGCTTTAATGCATCATGGCTCATGATTTATGCGTGTCAGTGTGGAGTTGTAGAAGTGTAAATATAACGCGACAGCATTTAGGAACACGGTGTGTAAAAGTGAGCGGCTCGTGGGGACTGTCGGGCTCTGCACACAGCAGAAGGAGAAGGAAAAAGCTGCTGTAAAGCTTTTAAAAACGGGTATTTTTCTTTTCCTCTTTAAGGCAGGCAGAGGGACCCGAGGCATTTTCTTTTTGTTTGTCCAGCATTTTGATCCTTTCTAGTCTTTCAGAGTTTCAGCATCCTGACGAGTATCCAAGCAGAATCAGTCAGGGGTCAGCAGAAGAGAGGAACCTTGGTGATTTTAAAGGGTAATGCTGGTGTTATCTGATCGTCTCTGCATCATCAAGAGGGAAAGGAAAGCTCTCTGAAAAGCTTGTTTGTTGTCGTACAAGGTCTGTTAAAAGCACATGAAAGAGCCGACTTCTGAAATGTTAAACAACAATAACTGATGTTAAAATCTCTGTTGAGCTTATTTACTGACACGCATTGATAAAACGGTATTTTCTTAATATCGCTGCTGTTGTTTCAGCTTCAAAATGGAGCTTTTCATGTGTTTCATGTAATCATCCTGGCAGTTTATCAGATGTGATGTGTGCTTGTTTTAAGGACGTCTCAATTTGGAGCTTGATGATGAAAAGTAGGAATAAATGAGCTTTTTGGGGCTGTTTTTGTGTGTGCGTGTGTGTGTGTGTGTGGGTGTGTGTGTGTGTGTGTGTGTGTGTGTGTGTGGCGGGGTGTGTGTCTTTGAATTACTGGGTTTTTTGTAAACAAAGAAGTTATTCTTACGACATCATGAGACACAACATAAGTAAAGTCTTGAGCCTCAAAGTGGATATGAAGACTGATTTTCTGCAGATTAATTAATTTTTAGACATGTTTATTGTTTAAAATGTAAAAATTCTAAAGAAGCATATTATGTACATTACTTTGATAGCTAAGTAAAATAAGAAAATAAGAAGAGAGGAAACATATGTAAGAATTGGTGAACTGATTACTTTTTAACATCTATTTTTTAATCCCCAAAATGTTAACTGAACAACTCAATGAGTTTCCAGAGACTAAACATACATTTACACGTTCTTACAAACATAAAATACACATTGACATAGTTTCTCAATTTTATTTTAAGCAATTTGCACCTTAGACTTGTTTTAATGTTTTAATGAAGGTTTTTATGGGTGTATATCTCATTGGCTTCAACCACGTACCGAGAAAAAACCCGAAGCATTGAGTTAAAAGGAGGTTCAGGATTGTTTTCACTGTGCAGAAACTTTAATTTGTTGCAAATGACTTTGAGGCAATTTGTGGTAAGAGAGGGATGAAGCTGTCGTCTGCTATTTGGCCCCTAATGGGTGAATTAAGAAGAACTGGGCAGAAACATGTATTTTTTTTATCTAAAAACTTTATTTGACCCTTTAACAAAATAAAAAAAAACAAACATTTTTTTTTTTATATTTACTGTTTATTATTATAACTAAAATTTCCTCAGGGTGCAGGAGGCATTTATAATACGGTGAAAAACAGGGTATTGAGTCAAGTTTCTGCCATAAAATGATGCAAAATGTCTCAAACAGTATGTATCCAACATGCAACATGAGGGGTTAAACCTAAACGTCTCACTGCTTCTGACGTTACACCCGACAGGAATAACTCTGACGGCTGTTATTCCTGGAGCAGATATACAAATTGATCAAATAAAATAATAAAAGGAGATAATTGACAGGAACCAGCTGTCAGTTATTTTGAGCTGCTTCTAATAAAGCAATCACTGCACGCTTTCATCATACTCTGCAAACTTTGCTATGCAAAATTTTATTTTTGTTTTCTTCTTGTTTCATTATGGAAAATAGTTTTTTCTTGTGTTCATTTGCTGCTTGCCAATGATTAAGTGTCCTTTCTCTTACTTGTGCTTCATTTTTTTTCTTCTTTTTCATCCCTCCGTTCTGTTTGCATGGCCCCACCCCCCTACCCCGTCTTCTGCCTGTGTTCTTGCATGGGACGCGATGTGAAGAATTGGAACCACCGAGCTGTCACTCAAGTAGGCCTCAGTGTGATTAGACTTTGATCACAGTTTTGCTTATATTTGACTAATCACTGCACACATACGGCTAAAACTCTTCACGCTAACCTGTGATGCAGGAAAATGATAAGTTAGTACAGTGAAAGGAAGATGAGATATGATCAATGCTGGGTTTGTAAAATCAACAGGATCAATAAATTAGGAGGATTCAGTCTTCACGTGAGCAGAAATGTGCACCAGGTAGTTTTAAAGTTAGTGTAAATCATCATAAGTACCACATTATGTCTTCAACGGGTCTTTAAAAGTTCTTGTTCACAACATTCCACATTATATAATAAAGTTTGATTAGAGTTATAAAGGACTCTGATTGGGTCACATTGATTAAACTTTAGGTAAACATCTTAAATAGTTTAATTAAAATACGGTAAAATGTATACAGATAAAACTCTGATGCTCCAAACATCTTTAGAGGTGAACATGAAGACATATTTGTTCCTCTAATATTATATAAACTTAGCACAAAAACAAAACAAATGAGTGTTTTATGGATCATTTCCCATCCTCGCTATTGCTATATGCATCAACAGAAAGCCTGAATAGTCCCTGGTAGGGATCACCTATAAGACCAGTGTATTTGTGGTATAAGCAACATAGCTAACCTGGAAGTAATGCTCCCTCAACATGCAGGAGCTGCCTGGTGTGTGCCACTCACAGATGCATGACTACCATTTGATTTGTGCCTCAGTAATAGATATGATTCTAGAGTCAACAGAGGTCCCATACCAGTAGAATCTAACTCCATCCTCCACAAAGGCTCCCACAGAGACAGGATCATCTCAAATTTGATGAAGCAAATGCAATGAGCTGCTTTGAGTTCAGACTGTAAACCAGATGAAGACGTCTGGGTGTGCTGTACATTATCACACTGACCAACACATCCACACATGGTTTGTCCACCGCAGAGTAAAAATGGCCAATATGTGTTTTTTTCTTCATCACTGTAGGAAATGCAATCATCCGTTCAACCAATCAAACCCTAGCTGAACCCCAACAGCTGGATATTGCAGAGGATTTTGCACATTTCAGGGGGAGGCGGCACTACTCACACATTTAGCATCAACAAAACGCTGTAATTAAGGCTCTGCTGTTTGTGTTTTTCCTCCATAAATATGAAGACCAGTGCAGCAATAATAAGTTTGATGACTCAAACTGCTTGATTTGATGTCAAGGTGAGCACGAGCAAAAAATAATAAGAAAATGATCCAACGTGTAAGAAAGCCATCTTAACTATGACCTGAGAGCCTGATCCTCTAAACGTAAACAAGGAAAATCAGGATTAGCAGGAAGGAACAAGCTTCTTATCCCAACAGACTTCTCTGTATTTGTTTAATGCAACAATGTTTCCTCAGTCTTATTTCTTTCCACAACAAAACAACGATCTTACCATAAAGTTATTTAATCATCTCTTATTTCTTTCTGCAGTTTAACTTAAACAAAAGAAAGCTGCTTCAGTTCAGAATTTCAGGTCATTGAAAGGCTTTTGCTGCATCGTCCACCTCTGCAAGCATAACTGCATGTTATAAAGGTGTAATAACTGTTTAAAAAGAAGCCACTCCTCAACTTATAATCATCAGGTGAAACCAAAATCTAGTGAAAACATATTTACCGTCTCAATTTCAGCGTCTAATTGAACATCTTTTGCTGCTGTGTTAGGTTTGTGTTGCTTTTATGCCTCTGTGTATAAATAGTTTTATTTCATTGGTTATACTGGAAGCTGTGACCCTGCTGAATATTGCTGTGGGTGTTTGCAGACAGACAAGTAAACACACCTAAATGCTGCACTAATAAGTGTGTTATTCCCTACACAGATACATTCAAGTATTAATACTTTTAGTACAGATGTACAGAACAAAACAGGAAAAAAACTGTTTATTGTTTAAAATGAGCTGAGAAACATTGAATAGGTGTGCATCTTATTAATAAAGCCTCATTATTAGAATGAAATGTGAGGCATGATGATGCATATTTGCATTTCTAGGACGGCCAAAGTTTGAGTTCTTCATGGAGGGAATTTTGTTCCACAGACAGTTGATAAATGTTGACACGTTTCACCATAAACACATGTATAAAATTATGATATTTCTGCCTAAACAGTGGATCAGGATGTTGACGTATAGCTTCCAGTGAAGGTAACTGTGCTCCTTTAAAGACCTGGCTGTTTCCAAGTGTTTCTCTTTGACATTTATTCAGTCCTATGAAAGGATGTCTCATCTGGTTTTATTTTAAGAGAGGGGAGAAACTTTTAAGAGTAAGCAAGGAAAGGAAAAGGGGAAAATGTCCTGCATTTTATTTGATCTATGAGATCAAGATTTCACATTTATAGATTAAAACAGTGAAAAATGTGGTGTTTTAAAAAGTCAGTAATTAACAAAGTGGATGGAAGCAGCAATTTATAGTTATTATAATGATTATTTTACAGGTACATCTCAGGAAATTAGAATATGTTAGAATATTAGACTTATATTAGAATTAGAATACCAGACTGAGAGAGCTTTTTAAGGCTCGGGATACCTTTGCAGGTGTTTTGACTTAATTAGTTGATCAGGGTCTGACACTATGGCTCTCCAACATTGAAGGTTTCCACACTATTCTAATTTTTGGAGACACTGCATTTTGGTTTTCATTGTGTAAAAGCCACAATTATCAATATTTCAAGGAATAAATGGTTGAAATGTTTCACTCTGTGTAATAAATCTATGATATATGGGTTTCACATTCTGAAATGACTGATGAAGAATATGAAACTTTTTCATAATATTCTAATCTCCTGAGATGTACCTGTATATTTAAAGTGATATTAAATGAAATTATGAAATTTGATAAAAACATATTATGTATCCTAAATTAGCTGTCAGTTTGAAGCACAAGACCAAAGTCAAACAGATGAGCTGAGATGAAAGGAAATCACTTTACAACACGTCCTAAAACTGGAAAGCTAAACTTGTTCAAGTCGTGTCAAACTTGAGGGATGATTGTTCTTGTTGCTAATTGGGGCATTATACAAGCCTAACAAATCAGAAAAGGTGAGAAATTTCAGCGACACTACCTGGCATTACCATGGTAACACACTGGTATCCTTAGCTACAGCAGGGAAGACTGACCGGATAACTCTGAGCAGCATAGAAATGCAAAACGATTTAATTTGAGTTTTACATAAAAAAAAATCCCATTTTCACCATGAAACAGTAGCGCTGTTGCTGCACAGCCTGGTGTCTTCTGTTCTCCTAAAACCTACTGTCTACTTACTTGCAACGTTTTTTTTATTGCACTCACAGTAATGATCTTAGCTTGTTATCTTTCACACGTCTGCTTTGACGTCTCCTTTCTGTCTGCTGCAAGTGTGTCAGACGGAGACGAGATGCTACCGTTTTACTGAAAACGAGAAAAACAAACACGTTCAGTAGATTCCCTGATCCAAAGCAACCTTTAGGTGACGGGACCCTTCATCCTGTCATCAACAAACACTTTCAAATATAAAGGAGGGAGTTTTTGGAAAACAAGATAAAGCGTATCAAAGCACTCATCTAATACAGCAAAAAGAAAAAAATCTCCATATTAATGGACTCATAAAGTCTTCATCTAGTTTCTGCTACAACATAGATAACTAAATTGTGTCATCTCAGGGCTCTAAAGTGATTTAGACAAGCCGGGGCTATGGTGTCTAGCAGGCTGCTAGATTGGATCAAGTGACAGCAAGCACTGCAGTTGTACTCGCACTGCAGACCACAGCACATTAGCTAAATCAATACCTCTGATAGCGCACGCAGACACATGCAGAACAGCAGCGGCTGTAAACGCCAAAGCTGAGTGATGGCATTGCAGTTGTCTGCTCGAGTCATTGAGTCTGTGCTTCAGGCAACATTTAAGCAGAGTTGTCACTTAGGAATCAGCCTAAGTTGTGAAATAAATGCAAATGTATCAATGCAACATGTTTTTTTAAAATATTTTTATTTAGTTTTTGCTTTTTCCAAAGTAAAGCTTTACATCCTGCAGTGTTCTGTTCTCTGTGTTTGTCAGGGGAAAATTCACACACTGTTATGTGGTAAAAGTAACTACTGGTTACCACCAAAGTATGCAGAATGAGCCACATGAGCACCAGCTACAGAAAAAAATACCACACTGAGGGTCTTTCCTGCCAGCTAAGAACAGAATGAGGCTAAAATTCACAAACACTACCTTATTGTTGACCATGTCCATCCCTCTGTCACCACAGTGTACCATCTTCTAATGGCGTCAGGATAATAGACCATGCGATAAAGCTCAGATCACTTCCAACATGACTGGGTTCAGGCTACAGTCACCAGATCTAAACCCAATAGAGCACCTTTGGGACGGGGTGGAAACGGAGAGGCTCATCATTTATGTGCAGCAACTGTGTGATGCTGTCATGTCAATATGGGCAGAAATCTCTGAGGGATGTTTTCAACACATGAATGACTGTGCCATCAAGAATTTATGGATGTTCTGAAGACAAAATGGGTCCAACACAGAACAAGCATTTAAAAATAGGAAGACAATACAGTTTCAGTGATAAAAACAAAACAAAACATGGATAACTCACAAACCCTTAAACTGACAAAGATTGTATGTAGAAAAATCTTTATTAATAAATATATTTATTATATATGACATTATATAAATAATAAAACCTTAATTTTGAATAATTAAACACATTTAATGACCATTTAAAATAAGAGAACTTTCAAAACTCCTTATTTTTTATGCTTTTTTTCTTTAGTTTCTGATCTTCCTCTTCCATCCCTTCTCTTTCAGGGCATCAGCAGTCTGTTCAGCTCCCTCAAGGTGGTCCGGCTTCTCCGTCTGGGTCGGGTTGCCCGTAAACTGGATCACTACATCGAGTATGGGGCAGCCGTCCTGGTGCTGCTGGTGTGTGTTTTTGGGCTTGCAGCACACTGGCTGGCTTGCATTTGGTACGTTTCCTATCTTCTGTCACATCCATGTCACAAGCGATGAACTTTCCGTCTTTCATGTGAGTTAGAGACTCTGTTGAATCTTAAAATGTTAGTTTGCTGTTCATGCAAAGGAGAGGAAGCTGTCCTTCATTATGTTGCATACTGCAGTGGTGGCCAGACCTTGCAGGCAGTGAAGGTTGTAAAAAAGTGGGTTACATAAAATTAAAATGAGGAAATATATTTTAGGTTTTAGTTACTGTAGATGCATGTTAAATAAAGTCTTTGAGAGAACAGAAATGTAACTTAATTATCAACATGCTTGTGTTCAAGCATTAAAATAGTTTTTCATATCTCAAGGCAACAAAGTTAGAAGATTTTTTTCTTAATAATATGTAAATTTATGGAGCATGGGCCTGCGGGGTCTAATCAGATCACCTATTCTACAGCGAGCATGTGTGTTGGAGGCATTAACTTTCCATCATGTGCCTGATTCATTATGTTTATGAGGACATTTACACACAGTGTGATGCAGATATCATCACGAAAAGTTAATGTCTTGCATACACCATTACAGGATAAAATGCATTTTATACACACTAATTCTATTACTCGCAGATGTCCTTTGTTTCCATTCAAAATGACCACTTCTGCACGTTTTGCATTTCCAGGCTGGAGCCAAACTGATTAATATTGCGTTGGTCCCGACGGTTTAATCAAACCCGAGTGAATGAAGCTGATGATGCTCCAAAACCAGACAGCGGTACCAGTAAAAATAGCTCCTGTGTGGTTTCTGTGGTTGCCATGGTCACATGTGGAGCTGGATCATCGACTTGTGAAAAGTTTAACCGTCATCAACTGGGGTGACAGCAGCAGCACCCTCTTTGCTGGCTGCTGACATTTTTACAGAGAAAAAGCCACAGCTGGTTGCAGCTCTTGTCACCACAACAGAGCTGTAAAAGCGAAAAGAATAATCCTGCTATGCAATGAAAATACTGGCAAGTTTCACTTCTTCAGGGCTTTATTAAAAATATTCAAATTTTACAGTCTGCTGGGTGCATGGAGAAAAGTGCTTACAGTGAGACCGGATCTGTTTTTCATGTAGTGAGCAACCGAGGGAAAAAAAGATTAAAAAAAGGGAAGAAAAACAACATGGGGTATAAATATTGCATCATCATATTTACATTTTACTTGTTAGAAAACGTCCTGAAAGCAGCAGGTATCTTAGAGATTTCATCTTGTTCTCCAAAACAAGTGAAAACTTTTTACTTGCTGTTTCACATTAAATGTTTTAAAATAGTTTAGATTTTTCTCTGTAAATTGTCATGAGTCCGATACAAACCTTTAATATTTGTGAGTTAATACCTTCATTAGTATTCCTGTCAAACAGCAGCTAGAGACGCTAATGCTGTTAGCGTCCTTCATGCTAAGCTAAATTAGCTAGCAGGAAAACAAGCCCATTGGTAAATAGTAAAAAGATCATTGTATATAATAATAACAATGTTCAGGGTATATGTTTGGTCTCTTTATTTTAGCATCTAACTCTTTCAGGTCATTTTCAATGTGTTTGGGTTTTTCCCCTATTTTGTATATTTATTTTCTTAAAAACTAGATTTTTTTCCCTCCGTGTTTTTGTGTGTTTTGCTATCTTGTAATCTTTTGTTCACATTGCCAAGTTTATGTCTCTTTTTATGTCTCTTGCTATTTTTTCTTCTCCATCTTTGCATTTGTGGCCTGCTAGTGTCCCTTGTGGTTATTATGTCATCTTTTTGTGTCTTTTTAAAAGTATCTTTAAAATATTTGTGCATCTTTAGGGTCTCCTTTTGCCTCTTTGTGGTCATTTCATGTTTCTTTGCAGTGGCTTTGTGGTCACTTTCCTCTTTTCCCCTGCTAACTGGCAAAACAAATTAACATTTAGCTGAAGAGCGTCTGCGCCTTCATAGACTCGGAGTCATTAGCTCTTGACCTCTTCTGAAAATGAAAAGCGAGGAGTGAATGATGCATAAGCATTTGTGCTGAGTTCAAACATGATCTATTTTCAGAGCCAGCAGAAAGTCTCAGGATGAACACTTAAAACGTTTTTGTATATTTACTGTTTTCCCAGAATAAGTTGAATCAGTTCTTTTTTTTATGGACGCCATAAAAGATTTGGAAAAGCCTTTCTAGCAAGGATAAAAAAAATACTTTAATCTAAGCTGGTAAATGAGCTATCCAGTAGCATTATTACTTGTTATTACCAGCATTGTTTAATCATTATCTTAAAAGGTCTGATACTGATTGATCGGTCCTGAATCAGAAATTATAATAAGGGAGAATCTGTTGTATCAGCAAAAACAGAATAGTTACACATGAAACAATAGATTTACCCGTCTATTTGGACATTTACATTTGTTTTTAAGGCAAAATTAAGTTAAGTAAATTAAGCAAATGTACTTGATTATATTTTGTTCACTTATTTTACCATAAAATGTTTTATTTGTGCATCAGGATGAATAAACACATCTGAAGCAATACTTTATTTACAGACAGAAAAAGGTGATTTTAAAAATTGCACGTCTTTAAAGTCAACTTCTAAATCCTCACATTGTTTCTTTGAAGGTTGAGTGTCCAGCCAGAAGGGAAATGTTAAAAAAATATTATAAATGTGACGATATCAAGGAGAAAAAACCAAAACAATAAACTATATTTTGAGATTCCTTGTATACTAAACGACTAAATTTGCGTTGCAGGTACAGCATCGGTGATTATGAGATTGTCGATGAGGAGCATAATGTTATCCGCATGGACAGCTGGCTCTACATCCTGGCTGAGACGATGGGCAGGCCGTATCGTTTAAATGCCACAACAGGAAAGTTATACAACGGACCAAGCAAGGACTCGATCTACATCAACTCCTTGTACTTCACCATGACCAGTTTGACCAGTATCGGCTTCGGCAACATCGCCCCAACAACAGACGGAGAGAAAATCTTTGCGGTTGCCATGATGATGATCGGATGTGAGTGGAAAGTCTTTATCTTTCTCTCAGATTTAGCAGTGACATGACACATGAGAAGCCCATCTACGCTCTTAAAAGCCACAGTTGCTTAAATAAGTGAATTATAAATAAAGCCATCAGAGTTGAGAAAATATAAAGCTGGGCGGCAAGTTTCCACTCCCAGACCTAGCATTAGTTTTTATTTAATTTATAGTATCACTTACCTCTCGTTATATTAGTCTGCAGCGACAGAAACCTTACTGTTAATTTTTTATTATACAATATAAGGATTTTATTCTGAAAAGGCATATTTGTTTGTTTTTGTAGCTTTGCAAATAAAACAGGAAATATAACCCATTAAGTGTGTTAGGTACAAATTTTCACTTTGCACTTAATAAATTAATAGTTTTGAGAATGAACATCAATATAAGGTTATGAGATCATAACTGCTGCACAGTGCAGGGCCATTCATCCGTCAGCAGAGATAATAAATCCATACTAACGCTTAATGAATACTCTTACAGATTCATAACTCATGCATGCTCAGTGTTTGGCAAGTCATGCCCACTGACTTGTAAAAACTGTACACACAAATGTTTAATGACTTCAGAGGCCAAGAAGTGTGCCGGTGTGTGAATAAACCCACCGTGCCAACACCAAAAACACGGAAGATTTAATTAATAAAGTTCAGAAGGCCCTCATAGTTCTTCATCTCGCTGGGGTTCATGCTAATGGGCTTAGCAGTGGGAAGCCCGGGGTTACGCTTTGCACAACTTTCTCCGTCTGTGTGAAATTCATAGCAGATGCTCAACTGTTCCTCCATTAACTGACTCAACTTAGTGACACACATCTGTCTCCATCAACAGTCTGGAAAATAAGACGGAGCAACATCAAGAAAAATGCTTTACCTGTAAATTATCACGAACAAATGGTCAAATAGTTCTTTCAATGATTGTTTTCAGATGGATGAAAGGGTGATTGGTGTGTGTGTAACCTTCACTGTGGAGCATAGAGGAGGATGAGTGATACTTTGGGTTGTCCTGCTGCAGGTGATGTTTGGGAATGTGGGTATTTCTCCATCGTTGTTTGGCAGATGCAGCAAAGCAGTGGGGATTTTGACCATTTAGCTAATAAATTCAACATTACAGGGAGAAATGTCTGCTTGCCGCCTTCAAACCTCAGCAGAAGTTTGAGTTAAGATAATCAAAGCTATTTGAGGAATTGATCTGATGGTGGCTGCGGTGGTGCAAATGGTTTTCCTCCAGCTGGAAGGATGAGCCGGCACGTCTCTGAGGAGAACATCTGTGGATGATGGAGGAGAAAAAGAGCAGCAGAAGAAATAAATGTGACTGTGAATGGTTAAAAGTTATGCTCAGTATTATTAAGGCTTTTTGTGGATGGATTCTTATGTGGATCTAATTGTAATTAAGTCTATTTTTTTCCTACAGTTATTAGTTCTTCTATTTATTTAAATGTAATTTAGCCAAATTCTGATTAGTAGTTATTGACTAGAGCTATTTTTTTTTGTTAATCTAGTTTAATTTGTGGATCAAACCTTTTTTTTTTTCTGTCAGGTTAGTTTCTAAAATGATCCTTATCAAAATGAGGAAACTAATATCTGATACCTAAAAGCCTAAAGACTGAGAAACCAGAACGAAAGGCAGGTTTGAAAGAGAAAGCGCCTCCCTGTTACATAACAGCCTCTTGTAAAACAAAGGAAATGCATTTGCATTCATATCCAATGTAAACTACGCTGCACATTTAATGCAACAGCTTGAAAACACAAAAAGTTTTAACTTTTAGTTTCCTTTTCAGTGAAAGCAGCTCCAGTCAGTGTGATTTAAAAGTACAGTGTCTTTTCTGTCCACTTTCACTCTTTTTTCCAGTCTGCAGAGAAATTTGATGAATTATTCAACTTTTCCAGGCAAAACAAAAACAACAGAAATTGTGAGCAAGACTTTATCCCGGAAAGTTGGTCTAATTGCATTTTATGTGTTTATGTTGTGGTGTTTTTATTTTGCATAATATCTTTTAATTTAACAGCTTTCTCTGGAGTTTTATTTTTTTTAGAAAAGTGCTGATTTTTTCCCCTCCGTTCTCTTTTCTCTGATTTTTACTGTGTTTTTTTTTTTACATCTCAGCGTTAATAACGTGTCTCTTCCAGATGCAGCTCGTCAAACGGCAAACAGTACAGGGCCATTATGTGTGCCTGCACACGGAGAGGAACACCTCAGAGCAATAACTGATGCTGCCAGATCAATTTAGCTCAGCACTCCCTCCGAACCCTCTGCAATCACCCCTCACCTCCTTTGTACTTTTGTCAGCCACAATCTCAAGCCCGAAACCAGAAAGTGACTGCACACATCCACCTACCTCTCACTGATTTGGTTGTTGGGTTTATGAATACATTCTCCGGGGAACTGGCTAAACTCATTTGCAGACTTGTCTTTGTCTAAAATGTTCATTGTAAGAGACAAATCATGGTAAATATCTAAAATTAGACCGCCTCGGGAGGATTGGGTTGTAGATGCAATCTAGCCGAGTCCACGGCTGTGATCTATGAAATATGGATGCTCTGATACTGAGCTATTTTTACCAGCAGCACTGGATCGGTGCTGGCAGCACAGGATCACAGCGTGACGAGGGATTGCGGGGTGGCATGGGAAAGAGTTGTGGAGAAGAGGGGGGGATACATATGTCCTGTTTCTATAGCAACTGTTGGCCGGGGGCTGGAGTTTTTGACAACTATGTTTTTAACTACCTACAAACGAGCCAGCTGTTTGCTGGGGAGCAACGTGCGATGCAGGTGTGCACAGCAGCGAGCGACGTTGCTTCAGCGCCGTTCTGCACAGATTGGTTGAGTTTTCCTTTTGTTACAGCATTTCCTGCTTGTCAGAGAGGTGGAGATTGAGGATGACTGCACCACGAGAGCGAGCGCAGATGACAAAGATTCCAGCTTTGGTTTAATAGGAGCAGACTTTGGAAACCCTCCCTGAACTTTGCTTATGTTGATGGTTCAACATGCAACCGAGCAGCGCCGAGGCGTTGGGTCTGCTGCTCGGCAACGTGGCAGCACAGCTGAGTAATGCAATGAAGGGATGAAAGTTGTGGTTTCTCCTCCCCCTCGAGGAGTTTTTTCAGCACTTTTTAATCAGTATTATTCCCCGTGCAGTTTTTCAACACTTTGATTGTGTGCCGTGAAATAAACAAACGTGCACTAGTGCACGCACAGGTTACTGTCATCATGTGAAGATAATTGAAATGTTTGGCTGGCATGTTTCCTCTCTGTCCCTTCTAGCAGGGCTAATTAGGGCCCCGGTGCCAGGAGAGCACGGCTCACATAGAGCAGACATCTGATGGCTTTGATCCACACACACATGCGCCAGCTGTTGCACCAGTTCAACCACCTCAGATGTGCTGCTCTGCTCGTTCTCTTGCTTTTCGTGTAATTTCTCACACAAGACAAAAAGAAATCCTTTTTTTAAAAAAATCAATCTCAAAACGATGCCTTGACTGAGCATTTTCCTTTCACATGAATTTAGATGAATACATTTGGCAGCAGTTATAATCAGCAATGCCTGATTTACTGTGTTATTTAATCAAAGCATTAACTACATAAAACAATATTATATAAGAGGGAGCAGGTGGTGTGTTAGATTGTGTGATGAGCATATAAAAATCTTTGGATGTAAATACCTTGATATTGTCAGACAGTTTTCTTAATATTGTGTGAAATCCATTGCAGAAGTGAGAGAATCCTCCAGAACAATAAGCACTGGTGCAGCATCATCAGGCCTTCATGGTAGAGTGGTCGTACCCAGGCCCTTCCTCATTAAAAGATATTTGCCACGAGGCATCGTTTGATGAAACAGACTGAAGGCGATGTTTGTTAACTCATTAATATCATCCCTGCAGTCAGGCATGGAAATGCAATCATTCTGGGACATATTTTGTTTTGGAGGACATGTCAGCGTGGAGAGGATGACGGCCGGCGTGACTCAAATGTTTCTCAGTGCTACAGATCGATGTTATGTTACATTTCAGCAGCATGTCGACCGGGACTGTTTAGTCAATGAAACGGCACTGATTAGGATGGCCTCCCTCCAGCATGATTAAAGATGGGAGTGAAGATTTTGTGACAAATATGATTTATATGACATATATAAGCAATTGCTTATTTAACCCAATGTAGCACATCTGAGAGTTGAAAAAGGCAGTGCACTTATACTTCCACAGACTTTTCTGCTTGTAAAAACTGAGAAAGCTGCTGAAAAAGAGGCTGCTGATGCAAAGTTGATCTAAACACGTAAAAAATGAAAGGATTTCTAAATAATCTATGAGCACTTGTGTAAGAATTACAGAAGTGGATGTTTTTTGTTTGTATTTGTAAATTTCTGTTTCTGGATTTTCTCATCACTTTCTCCCCCCGCCCCCCTCTCAGCTCTCCTTTACGCCACCATCTTCGGTAACGTGACGACCATCTTCCAGCAGATGTACGCCAACACAAACCGTTACCACGAGATGCTCAACAGCGTCCGAGATTTCCTAAAACTCTATCAGGTGCCCAAAGGCTTGAGCGAGAGAGTTATGGACTACATTGCCTCCACCTGGTCCATGTCCCGGGGCATAGACACTGAAAAGGTACGTCAGCATGCGCTATGTTGTCATCTCCATTAGAAACGGACTCAAACAGCTTCCTCTCTGAAACCATCACAATCCAGAGATGAATAAGATGAACCTTGGTGTAAAACATCGGTAAACAAGCCAAACATAATGTGTTAAATAAGGAAGAATTTTATTTATCTGTCTGCAAAGATGGGCTGTTTATAACCTTCTTGCTTTGTGGTTATTAAACAAGGAAGAATGAAAATTGATTTAAAAAGCAATAAAGATAATTTCAGCTTTTGTGGTGGAAGCATAACTCTGATATTTGACATAATTAGCAAATAATAAGATATTTAAGAAGATTTATGACTGAAATTTGCCATTTGGACTTTTATTTTATCTGTTGTGTGTAAGTCAGTTACCTGTAAGAGTGATGAGAGAAATTGCAGTTGAAATCGACTGCCCTGATTGGACGAGGAGCTTTCAGCGTACGGTTGGTTATGTGGGAAGCTTCAGATCTCTTTATGTTGCCTGCCTGAATTAGTTTGCAGGCATTTCTTTTATTATCAATACAACAGAAGCAAAATGTGAATATGTGAAAATGTTAACCCAAAAGTTCAAATTTTGTTAAAGAACTAAAACACAAAGAAAACACACAAAATTACAAAAATCTCACCTGGATCATAAACATATAAACATCTCAGTCCTGGGAGGAACTCAGAAGCTCCAGTGATACTGTTTGTAGATTCGTCCAGATGTTACAGAAACCTAAACGTCATGTTACTTAGACGTGCTTTGAGCTGACTCCTGCAGTCACAAACACCTGAGTGGCACTCCCATTTCTCATAACATCACTGCAAGAAGAGTTATTACAGGTGACCTGCCTGTTATGTTAATGATAATTCAGCATACATCTCCATGCATCCCATCTGTACTGTATTTGCATTTTTGCTGTTCAGTGATGCGACGCTTCAGAAAACCATCATTAAGGTACAATGATGTGGTTTTAGGCTGAATTAAACATAATAAAGTCTGACTAATCGATCTTACAGGGAGAATTATGATGTTTCTGTAAATATAAACCAGAGATGGATAACTCTGGTCTGTCTTGCAGATTTTAGATGCTTCCCCAGCTTCTCCATAATGACCCATTAATCTGAATCCTTGGAAGAGGGAAAAATCTAAGAAGGACCATGGATCACTCTTTTGTTGTTCATTGGAATATGTAAGAGAGCCTGCATAGCGTTGTCAATTATTTTCAGATACGGAGCACAAATGCTGAATGGCATGACCCTCCAGCTGGAGAAACTGCTCTGTCAGCACATTTTCATTCCCAAACTTTGATGTATTGCTGCTCGGTCATCCTTTGAGTCATTTTTAAATGGATAGGGGATTGGAAGTTATCATTCAGCAGCAATGAGTGATGGCAAAAACAACAGGAAAATGTCATTCTGTAGTGCTGAGTCATGAAAACTAAGATGGGTCACATCGGGAGGTCCGAAGGGGGAGGGATCTACTCATCCTTGACGTAGCTGTTTTCTCTCTTCTTTGCTTGTATTTATTTTGACTTCCTGTCAAAACTTAATAGTTAGGCATTAAAATAAACAATTCCACAGATTTGAGCCTTACTAGCTTTTGTCTGTGCATCCTAAAAAGACATATAACGTACATTAGACCAATGCAACAGGCTTTAGTGACCCATTAGCGGTGAAACCAGACTGACTGCCGTCTTTTAGTAAACAGCCTCATGCAGCATATTGATAGATAAACACAATGACAGATTTTAAAAAGTCCACTCGGCCCCCTGTGAAATATTTACAATTTTAAAAACAACATTAGTGTCTTAATAATTGATTTCTTATTTATTTTCTTCATAAGTCACCAGTATTAAGCGGCCATCTCTTTCCGTCAGACGGGTCACGCCTCTGCATCATCCATTTGTTTCTGATAATAGGCACCTTATCGGGCATTATCCCTTACATATTACACACACACACACACACACACACACACACACACACACACAATGATGCTTGATATAATGAGCAATAATATCAGGGAACAAACCAGTAAAGCTAATAAAAATAAAAGCTTAACTTAGCACAGAAGTCGGGAATCAATTTTTGATGATCATCCAGAACTTTGCAACTTTTACCGCCATCCATTCTCCAGCAGATGTACCAGAAGAGCTGGGTTGTCCAGCCTGATCGGCCTACTTGCTACGCTCTTTGTTGCATTATTGTGAATTCATCTAAAGCATTCCTTTGGCTACCGTATGACATGTAGATGCTATATCCAGCTGGCCCGGCTCTTTCAGCCTTTTGGTAAATCTTAACGTTGTTAGGCAAACTTGCTTTCTTTTGGACATTCTTTATAGTTATTAGCTAAAACTACAAGTGTGTTAACTCAAAGTTATTGTCAGTTTTATATAGATTCCCCCAAAACTTCATGTATGGCAATTCTAAGCGAGCTCATGTTTTATGAAAGGGACCTAATAGCTCCCCCAGCTCCCCTATGGTTTGCACCCTGATTGGGATGTCAGGTGATGCTGAAATGTTATGAGCATTAGTAAATTAAGCATTTAAACCTGAAAGCAGACTGATTGTAATAGTGTCATTCTTCTTGTTTGAAGCCAAAAAGCATTCTTATTACTGCACCTAATTAAAAACCCACTTATTTAATCAGTTTAATCATTTTCTTAAGCTTCTGATTTAAAGTGGAATAAGAGTTAATGCAGGGATTTTATTGCCATCAGAATCTGTGTACCATAATGGGTCACTTTTAATCAAACTCAGTCCTGTTTGAGCTTGCTTTGCATCTATGTGTTATTTATTTATCTGGCTGCAGGCCACACCGAAGGGTCTAAAAATGGCTCATAATCCCTCTCTGCTTGGCATTCATCTTCAAAGAGGTTTGTTTTAAAGGCTGAACTCTACCACAGCCTGCTATCCTGTAGATGAGCAAAATGCTGCCACTAGATCATGAGACGGTGACTTGAATGGCTCATACTGGAAATATTCATCTTAATTTAGCGCCATGTTATGTGCAGCATGTGCTAGATTCTAATTAATGTTTTTAGAACAGGAGCAGAAACTTTGTGGCAGATACTATAGAAATTAATTGGAGACTTTACAGCATGCTTGTTTAATAAGCTCCCTCAGTCCTACATAACAGAACATGAGCCTGTTGTTTATCTGAGTTTAGACTGAGTTCAGCCTGAGTAGCTATGGATGATAGGAAAATAAGATGAGTGTTAGCAGCTCCCAAACATTTCCTGCTGACTGCAACGAGATGCCCAGCGGTTCAGATTCAGTTTATGGTTTTTCAGAATTTCAGTGAAGATAATGTTGCAATTTGGACATCCCTTGATTTAAAGCATGAAGAATAAATATGCAAAAATGTTTTTAGTCAAAGTTTGTGAGCCAAAAAGTGGAAATAAAGCATTAAACTGAATGAAGAAAGGATTCCTACATCAGATTTAGGTACATTTGCTGGACTGTTTAAGAAGTAGTCTGGATTAATGACTAATGTAGGAAGATTAAATCACTATCACCAATATTTTGTGACACCAATCATGTCCAAAACAAACCTGTGTGAGACGATGGGTCCTCCACACAATAATGCTTTTCCTGAATTCCTACAACAAAGCCTGATTTTTCGGACAATCTCTGAAAATCTTTGTGGGTCGGCAACTCGGTATGTAAGGGGTTTCTCTGTCGCTCCCAGAGATGCAGCTTCAGCAGTGGTGTCACCAGAGAGTTGACCAGCAAATGCACAAATGGAAAAAAAATATATAAATGGCCCTCTCTCCTTCCTGTTCCGTCGCACACTGAGTTTTCTCTTGGTTTGAATTGACTAATCTTGCACTCAAATATACATCATATAACTGCTTTTAAAGGTGGGTTTACACTCACGCAGCATCTGCATCAGGTTGGTTACCCCACATCTGGCATAGACTCTGCATAGAAGTGCATCCCGGCTACATGCCATGCATCTGCAGCTACGTGGAAGACCTTTTTGATTGGTCAGATCGTGGATACTTGTTGCTGGAGTTTTGATTCTGCAGTCATGATGCTGATGTGCTGCATAAAATACATGGAGAAGCCAAAACAGGATGCTGCTCTGTTTACTAGTAGCATCCCATAAAGACTGATCATTATATTTAATTTGCATAATAAACTTGTTTTGCTGAAGCATAATTTTTTTTTTAAACTGACCAATATGACTCACCATGACTCATGCAAGTATAAACCGGCTTTAAGTGGAGCAGATTCCTTTAAAGCTAGCTAAATGTAGCTATATATGCAAATGAGGACTGCAAGAGCACCTATTACAGATGTTTGTAATGCTGTAGTATGCTACAGATGTTGCTGTAGTATGCAGCCATGTAGTGACACCAAATCTCTGCAGAATATTTTTATGTCATGGCCTTTGATTTGGGGGTTTGTTGGATTTCTCTGTTCTGCTTCTGTTCTAGTTTCCGGTTTTATTCATATAGTTTTCTTTTTATTACCTTTAATTGTCATTTCCATCTTCCCCGCTGTCACACTTGTTGTTCTTGTTAGTTTAAGTCTTCTTCTTAGTTCTGGTTTCTTATGTTACTGATGCAATTATCCTGCCTGTGCAGCAGCTTTTGTTATCTTCATTAAACCTTTAAATCTGCTTCCTATTCTCCCTGCATTTGAGTCCTGCATTCACCTCTGCACCCTGTCAAATCATATACAACATAATAGTTACACTAATTGTACTCAGTAAGACACTCCTGTACTGTTTAGAAAATAAACACGTGCAGCTATTAACAAAGCAAACCATTTAAATAATTTTAATATGAACTTAGAGCCACTTCAGTTGGGTCAGAAGTACTAAATCTGTTTGTGGGGACATAATTTATGTTTTGTTATTTGGTGGCAATCAGAGGTAATAATAACACTCCTGAACTTAAACCCTAACCAGTTATGAAATTCTCTTGATCCCTTCTTTTTCCAGGTGTTGCAGATTTGCCCAAAGGACATGAGAGCAGATATCTGTGTTCATCTTAACCGCAAGGTTTTCAAAGAGCATCCAGCTTTCCGGCTGGCCAGCGATGGCTGCCTCAGAGCTCTGGCCATGGAGTTTCAGACAATCCACTGTGCTCCTGGTGACTTGATCTACCACGCCGGTGAAAGTGTGGACAGCCTCTGCTTTGTGGTGTCGGGATCTCTGGAGGTCATTCAGGATGATGAGGTGGTGGCCATTTTAGGTAAGTTTTAGCACTTTTTAGAACCACCTGGTTTTATTTTGTAGGAGGAGTTTGAAAAGCTCAAAGTAACGCTTTCATTTACAACCTTTTATTTTAGTGGGAACTTCTGGAAAGTTGTAGTTTTACAATCATTTTGAAACAAAGTGAAATAAAATCTGTTTACTGTTTTGGTTTTTGTGTTGCATCAGAAGAAGAGAGATTTAGATTTATGGCTTCAATTGAAGTATTTTTTACTTGTTCAAATGTAAATACAAACTTTTAATTGGTTTACAGTGGAATAAAGTCCAAAAGGGACATTTCAGAGCTTATAAAAGCATTTTTACAAACAGTTATTGCCAGTAAAAGGACACACATCTGCTATTTCGTCTTGTAATACAGTTATATGGATTTTTAAACTGTGAATGTGAGTCTGCAGCCTTTAGGACTATTTGAGTAAAAGTGTTTTGCAGCATAGCAACAACAACAAAAAGTCTTGTTTTATTGTAGGAGAGACTTTCACAAAGTGTTTCTGACTGCAGTGAAAGCTGAGCTGCTTGCAGATCTTTTTCTGCTGACAGCTGGATTTAAACAGGAATGTGTTTTAACACTGTGTAATGCTCATACCAGCTACACTTTGGAGATATTCTAGGATTTTTTTTTTTGGCTTTTTCTTAATCTTATCCAGATCTCTGTTTTTGCTGCCTGCTATGAAATTTCATAAGGATTTTGTTTTCTTTAATTTCTACACAGGATGTTACACAGAAACACGTAACACAGCACAGCAGCCTATTTACAAGTACAGGGGAGGGATGGATGAATGGATTAATGGATGGATGGATGGGCAGTTAATGGATGGATGAATGGGCGATGGATGGGTGGATGGATGGGTAATGAATGGATGTATGATAGGGAGAGGATGGATGGATGGATGGATGGATGGATGGATGGATGGATGGATGG